>JALPQI010024149.1:0-18598 GCA_025490895.1 Thaumatotibia leucotreta | reverse complement strand
TGTCGAGGAAATAGGTTGGTTAACTTGAGTGTAGTCGCAGTTAATAGAAATTGCGAACAATATAAATAAACCATTCAATACACCAATACAAAGAAATATGCATATTACACTATTTAAATATTTTAGGATAATGTACAGGCGGAAATGTATAGTCCATTCATCCTTAGTTGTCTTATCTAGTAAACAACTTTTTAACCTAAAAGCACACGTTTTCTGTTGTAAACTGCTGTTTCCTTGATTAAAAATTAAGCATTTTACTAATCACTATGGGCGGACTGCAGAAACACGGACTCAGGTATTTTGGTATAGGCAAATATGGCAGTTTACAACAGAAAACGTGTACTTTTAGGTTAGAAACTTGTTTACTAGATAAGACAACTAAGGATGAATGGACTTTAGTTAAAATAGTTCTCATGTCTCACGAAAATTTCAATTCATTCATACAATAAAACATCTCTAGTCAAGCTGCTTATAAGCTTTATAGGGTTCATGGATCTACATAAATCGTAACCATAATGTAGGTTAAGTAAATCACTTATGTGTCTACAACCTTCATCAGATATATCGAAGTAGATGCGAATAAATAAACACTCTATCACCTTGACAAATAAAGCTCTATTCCAATTCTACGAGTATATTTGGCCATTAATTGTACATACAAGGTGCTCGTGAGTATACTGTATAATTTTAACAGTGTCATCATCATCATCATCAGCCTATGATAGTCCACTGCTGGACGTAGGCCTCTCCTATTAACTATGCGTATAAACGCATTAGGTGGTAAATGCCCATAATCGCCACGCTGGGCAAGCGGATTGGCGATCGCAGTAATGTGTCCACTATGATGACGCTGCTGCCCATCACCAATATTTATCAAATAGTGGTCAGTGACACTTCAATCCCTTATAGTCCATTATATTACGGAAAAAAAGTTCACATTCGGATACCAGCACCAAATTTTAGAATGTTGTTAAATATGTCATTCTGTATCCAAAACTGCCGGGAGACACTCTCTCAAAGGTCAAGGTCACCAGTAATGACGTCATCAAAATGTCTAGTGCCTGATTTCAAAAAGCGCTTATTTGTTCCTCAACCGCCCAACGTATACCATCGTGTGTGGTATCAATAGAAAGGTCATTAAATATGCTCTAACTTTGTCTTTTCGTGTTATAGCGTACATCTATAAATAAAAAAAATATCGTTGAAAGAATAAACATATTTTTTTACTCTTTTCGTACAATGTACATTTCATCAGGAAACAAGCGGTATTAACAAAAAATATTGTTCTACATAAATGTAGCCAAACTATTATCCTAAAATATACAGTTTAAATCATCGAAATCGGTTGAAAATAAACAAAGTTATGTCATTTTCTATATTCCGCGGCAAACGCCATACACACGACATCCGCCCGCCCGCCAGTTCAAAAATGTAAATTGCACCCAAACTATGCTATTGATTTATACTAATAAGATATGAACTAAAAGCCAATTACTTATACAAATACTAGTTGTTTTGAAAATACTGTTATTATTAAAATAAAATACATAATTTAAGAAAAAAACAAATTATAAGACATAGGTACTTAGAGTAAGATAGAAAAAAGGTAACAAATGAATAATAATAACTTCTAACTATCAATAAAAGAATATTATGTATATATTTCAAGGTTTTATTCACATGCACAGAGAAGAGTGCAATTTAAAACGTTTTTTACGCATACGCCACCGTGGACAAGGCACAAGTTCTTTGCAACTTGCAGTTACATCAGGAATCGTTTTCCACAACTGGAATATAGACAAATACTTTCTCTTATATTTTCCAGCTCCAATCGCAGGGATCAATTTTCTTGTGGATAAGGCAAGGCTCTTCGTCCATATCTTCGTTTGTTTGTAGAATGGTCCGTTTCAGATTTTGAGTCAGTTTCAGTGCATCTTTAGTTGGTGAGATCATAAATTAAGGTGAGATGCTTTCGATAGCTTTATATTTATATGAAAACATTCCGTCTGCCTATAATTAATTGTTATATCATTTGTAGTCACTCCGGACATTCGTCATCCAAGTGGTGGACGGTCTTCCTCTTTCCCTCTCTCCAGTAGCCATGGACAGATAGTTTATCACGACATGACTATCCGGTCGGCGAAGGACATGACCTTACCATCTTAGCTTATTTTTACAACCTTGAAACTCCTCTTTACATGCTTGTTGTGAACTCTGGCTGTGATCGTGAATCCTCCTGCCCATCGTAGCAGACGAAGTATGCGATTAGAAGCAATCCCAGATATTTCAGCAATGGATGGATCGCTTAAAAAAATAATCAAACTTACCTACAGGCAAAGTTTCTTCACACAAGCTAACAATATGAAGCACGATACTGAGCACGGAAATCGTTTTCCAGGGCAAGCAGCTTACATCAGTTCGTAACAGCAGAATTGTTTCAACTAATAATTCATAGTTAGCTGTAGTAAGAATAACAAGCAAATTGCTAATTTTAATAATTAGTAGGTTAATGAATATTCCGTTAGAATGACAACTGTAATCTGTACATATAAAGGTAAAGTCCTCACTTCTTCCTCCGTGACTATGCTCTCGTCTTCACGCGAACAAGCCCATGCCAGAATATTATTTTACACACAGTCGCCGCTGAAACAAATAACCACCATACGTGAGGGCGAGGATTTTTTTAGAGGGACGGAAACATTGATGTTTAGAGTTGCTTGCCCTGGAAAGGACTTACATGCTCTCGATACACGATGATAAGATCGTTAGCTTGTTTGAAGAGACTTTGCCTCTAAGTTTGATTAATTTCTTATGCGATTCGTCCATTGCTGATATGTCTCTGATTGCTTCTCATCGCATGTAATGTTATGTTTTGGCCGGAATCGATTTGGCTGTTGAGTATCAGATCTGGTGTGCTCATTCATCCCTTTTTCGTTGCTGGAGCTGTAGGTTAATGTCACGGCTGCGTTACCCCATTATTTTCTTCTAGTCTCCTTGTCTTTTTGCAGAACCGTAGAATATCCCTGAGCGACCCCATTCTTTCTCCTGCAACCTATCCCTGCCAAACACATAATGCCGCTGCGTATCTACATAACGCATTCTACCAGAACATGCTGACTAGTTTCGTCTCTCCCGTAATGTAAACAGGCTGCTTAATTACTTATTCCCATCACCTTAAGATGACTGTTGAGGGTGCTGTTTCTCAAAATAATTCCGATCAACATCCTCAAGTCAATTTTTTCCAACTTCGTAAGTATCGGGTTCTCCTCACGTCATTTTAGCTTGCCTGAAAGTGGTTTCCTCTTTCCACTCTCTGTCCGCTTCTATTTCTTTCAGTTTACTCAATACTCTATCACATACATCGTATGCTAAGATAGACAGGCGTAGACACGCTCAAGGACTGCGTTCGCCACTTATGTAATGTAAGGGTTACTTTCAAGATTGTAAAAATAAGCTAAGATGGTAAGGTCACGTCCTTCGCCGACCGGACAGTCATGTCGTGATAAAAGTTATCTGTTCATGGCTACTGGAAAGAGGGAAAGAGGAAGACCGTCCACCACTTGGATGACGAATGTCCAGAGTAGTCTCTCTGGACATTGATATAACAATTAATTATAGCAAGACGGAATCTTTTCATATAAAAATAAAGCTAACTAAATATTGGTACAAACTTTATGTTCACATAATACCTTGTAAACTGTGTGGAAGCAATAAACTATTGAGTATTAAGTATTGAAAGCATCTCACCAACTAAAGATGCACTGAAACTGACTCAACATCTAAAGCGGACCATGCTACAAAGAAACGAAGATATGGACGAAGTGCCTTGCCTTATCTACAAGAAAATTGATCCCTGCGATTGGAGCTGGAAAAAAGAAGAGAAAGTGCTTGTCTATATTCCAGTTCCATTATGGAAAACGATTCCTGATGCAAGTGCAAGTTGCAAAAAACTTGTGCCTTGTCCACGTTGGCGTATGCGTAATAAACGTTTTAAATTGCACTCTTCTTCGTGTATGTGAAGGAACTTGCTCCAGAATGTAAGGTAATAATTTGCTGTTCAGAATAAAACCTTGAAATATATACAAAATATTCTTTCATTGATAGTTATAAGTTATTATTATTCATTTGTTATCTTTTTTTATCTTACTCTAAGAACCTTTGTCTTTTAATTTAGTTTTTTTCTTAAATTATGTATTTTATTTTAATAACAACAGTATTTTTAAAACAACTACTATTTGTATATTTAATTGGCTTATAGTTCATATCTTATTAGTATATATCAATTGTATAGTTTGGGTGCAATTTACATTTTCGAACTGGTGGGCAGGCGGATGGCGAATGTATGACGTGTGCCGCGGAATATAGAAAATGACATACCTTTCTTTATTTTCAATCGATTTCGATGATTTAAACTATATATTTTAGAATAATAGATTGACTACATTTACGTAGAACAATATTTTTTGCTAATACCGCTTGTTTCCTGATGAAATGTACAGTGTACGAAAAGAGTAAAAAAATATTTTTATTCTTACAACGATATTTTTTTTATTCCTAGATGTACGCTATAACACAAAAAGACAAAGTTAGAGCATATTTAATGACCTTTCAATTGATACTACACACGATGGTGTACGTTGGGCAGTTGAGGAACAAATAAGCACTTTTCGAAATTAGGCAGCAGCCATTTTGATGACGTCATTACTGGTGACCTTGACCTTTGAGAGAGTGTCTCCCGGCAGTTTTGGATACAGAATGACATATTTAACAACATACTAAAATTTGGTGCTGGTATCCGAATGTGAACTTTTCCCATACATAGGTTGCCGTAATATAATGGACTATTAGTCGACTCTTACGACACCCGCAGGAGGAGTTGGGGGGGGTTAACCATTTGAAACACGTCTTCGATATTGATAATTATTGCAAGGCTGTCAAGATTAATGATGCTGAGCAATATCCACCACATTTCCCAAAATGACGTGATCCAAATGCACAGACATTTTGAGAACTGCATATTTAATGACACAAATATCCTTTATTTTTCCTGGATTTCACAATGAAAAAAACTTTTTCATTTAGTGCAAAATACCTTTTGTTTCTACGTTGTCGTAAACTAAATATAGGTACTTACTAATTTACTGATGGTAAAAGAGAAAAACTCATTATTACAGGTCTAATCATAATATTAACCTTTTTATATACTAATATATTCAAAATATGAATAGAAAAATGTAATTAATGATACCGTACGAGTATTATACAAATTTCTCCTAAAGCCATTATTAATTAGGTATATACTATATGTTTGCCTCATTGGGACTAAAAATACGTGGTTCAAATTATGCGAGTTCATCGCGGGCACCATGTATATGTAGCATATAAATACAATCATTGCAATGAGACCATATGACCTGTCAAACGTTAGTCATTGCGTAAAGATCATGACACAAGTCGCATAGATCACATGGATCGGTATCGTTGTAGATCATCGACCTTGTGCCGTTTTGTATGGCAGTGAAAGTGGACGGCCGTGGACATTGTGATGGATGGTACCTATGGGACAGATAATAAGGTCCCGATAGGTAAATCAAACGAGATTTCCTAAAGTGAAGTCTCTTATGTGTGCATAGAAACTCAAAAATATATTCTAGTATCAAAATCTTAATTCCCGCAACAGAAAGTGTGACCAATGTGACCATCCCAAATTTTTTTTTTAATTTTCCGCCAATCATGTAAGTGAAATTTCAGTGGCCATACTCTAGCGCATAATATTATTTTTTTCCTTCGTATTTTGAAGGAAACGTTCGAATATAATCGGTTTTCCTGAATTAGCTTCAGGGTAAATCCATGTAATGTTATAATTTATCCAAGTGTTAGCTTTACATTATATCTAGATTATTATCATTTTGATATAAAGATGTATTAATGGTTGCAAAATTAACAAAGAAATACGCGAAAATTGGTCACTTATATTACTCTTGCGTGAAAAAAGAATCTTTTTTTTTATTAAATGGAAATATAATAATTAGATCTAGAATAACTAGAATCTTAAGGTATCGGACCATCTACCCAAAGTTAATATCGAAGGGCCCATAGTAGTAAAGTGAAGCAATGCATCTGCATCCTGCATACAACCCAAGGGTGCAATTCGTGAGGAACGCTGTGAATGACGAAATTATTACGAAAAGGCCCTTTATTTGTACTTTACACTACCTAGCGCTGTAATATAACAATTGCGAAAGCTTATTTTGCCTGCTTTCCACGCTATGGCATTTATATTGTAGAAACTAGAAATCACACATTCCTACACAAATTTTCTAACAAGCTACAATACAATGCCGGAAAATAATGACGATAATAAATACACATGTATTTTGACTACACGTTTGTCTATACACGAGAAGAAACTGAAAGAACGAAAGGTAAACTCAGATTTATATGTCAACAACAACGACAAATTCATCTGTCAAATCAACCTGATAAGCAATACAATTAGGAGATTGTACCTATTACTCATCAAGTTATTTAGTTAGTAGGTAGCACGTGTGCCCGGTGTGCCATTTTTATCACATCAAAATCATCCATTAAAGACAAGTACGGAAAAACAAAAGGGTATTCGTTTTATTGAATTGAGGCGTTGTGTGGAATTCCGTAAGTAGGTATCTTAGACCTATAAAAAGCCTAAGGCACCTATAAAAGGTCTAAGGCACTATTGGACCATAAAGGTTGTAGGCAAGTAAAATAATATCCATTTCTTTTTCATAACTGTCTAATATATTATAATTGTAAAAATCCTGTTAATTATATTAGCATTATTCAGCCCCATAAAATCCGTAATTTAAACCATGCTGTGTCATCAAGTGTATTAATAACATATAATTATTTTATTGGTTCTCATAATGTAGTACTACATGAAACTGAAGTTGAAAAATTAAAATATAATACAGGTTAAATATTTCAGTAGTCATATCAAAAAAACCAGTGATAAAATGAAATGGCGATTTAAAACTGACGTACCGGAAATAAGATTAACAATTATATAAAAATGTATAATTGCGAAACAAGTTTTGTTGTTATTAAAGTCTCAACACGGCTTGAGTTCAGGCAATTGGGGCACGATTCGTAGATTCACGTTTTCGTTGTTTTCGATTAGTTCACGATATTTGTGGAACAATGGATATTTAAGTCGAAGATCGTACTCATCCACAAAAACCGAAGGTTGGGTAATAAATTGTTTCTAAAGATGTTATTAACTTCTTAACGTTTTAAAGCTTTGATTTAGAATGTTTTTGTATTTCTCAGTTCTAGGATTATTGAAATACATTACGTTAGATTTGTAAGACGTGTCCATATTTAATAAAATCAGACCATTAGTTACGCAACTCTCAATAAAATAGACAGAATTCGTTTTTTTCACCCTGGTATAATTGTTTTTTTTATTTTTTTCTCATTTTTCTTGAAAAAAATAAAGGTTTTTGTATCAGGCACAGAATCTTACTGATGGCGTTTTAAAATTCATAGATTCTATAGGTATAAGTAATACAGCATACAAAAATAGCAGTATTACAGAACCTTTGAAGATCTACCTAGGTACTAACAAATCACCTGCTGTGTGATTTTTCGTGGCTCTTTACAACAGATTGACACATGAATGTATAAAACAAAAGTTGGTTTAATTAGGTAGGCACTTACTTTTAAAAAGTAAACACGAGCCCCGATGCAAATTGTGTTGTAGTTCCCAAACTATAAAAGTAATGTTTAATCTAGTTTATTTAGAGAGACCTTTGGTCCGTGGGGTCCTAGCGCTCTGAGTCTCTTCAAAACCTATCTAAGAGACTCAGAGACGCCACGGGAGACCCAAGAGCTGGCAGCTTCCTCACTCAACGCATTAGCAATCCAACGAGGAAATGCTGCCAGCGTCCTGGGTACCATGCCGCAGGGGGCTGTTTCAGATTTATTTTAGATTTTATTTAGTTTTATTTTAGATTTTATCTAGTTTTAGTTTAGATATACTTTTTAAATTAAATTTTCTATTTGTAGTTTATTTTCATCGAAATATTACATCAGCTTTTGTATTGTACAAAAATGTAGTTTAACACGCAACCATTGTTGTCTTAATCGTAATAATTATCAAATTCATCCACTGTCACATTAATACACGAGTGCTCTCATTATGTACATTAGTTTTGTTTTTACTTGTTTATGAGTAGTCATGTCGTAAAGCCATGATGTAATTGCAACAGCTTCCCAGGCTAAAGTGCGGTTGGTGGGAACTACTTTATATATTGGGCATTGTCTTTTGAGAATTTAGTTAATTCGGACAAATACTCATATTACTACAAAATGGGAACGATTGTAGAGTATTTCTCGAATAGTTTGACAGGTTTGTCATGAGCATGACAATAATACAATACTTACTCTTTATTGCCCACCATAATAACAATGAAATAACAAATATCTACAAGAATATGTATTACAATGGGCGGTCTTATTGCTACGTAAGATAATATCTTTTCCACACCTTAATGTAGCGGAATGAAAAGACAACCATGTTCACAAGTTTTATCTAGGATAATAATTTGGAAGTTCAATATTTTGATAATGACTTGTAAAGTAGGTAAAAGTAGTGTCGAGCTTAATGTACGCAAATAAAATACCTATGTAGGTATATTAGTAAGTATAGGAATGTATTAGGCCGCGACAAGTCACAAAACTGAGAAAAAGCCTGTTACGAGTATTTAAAGATTTTTACTCTCAAAATGTCAATGTTAGAATTGTTAGTTATACCTTAGTATATGGTTAAGGGGTCTTAACCAGAATGTAGCTTCTCAAACTTTATTCAAATGAGGAGTGTCTTTTCAAAATGGCGTATGATGGATCCTTTAGAAAAATATACCCTTTCGAATAAATCTCACTCCCTAAAATTTAGAAAAAGTGTCCACAAGAATGTATTGATGAATAATGAATGAGATGGTGAATGAAGTGGTCGTCGCGTCGGTCATATCACAAAGTACCCAAACTTTACTTAAACTAAATAATCTCTGGTCATATTCTAAACAATTTTTTTCATTTGTAAATGTGCATTTAGAGCAAATGAGCATCCGCTCATTCTATCCCCACTCTACGAAATTCGTTCGTTATACAAAACGTGATTCGTCGAAATTCGTTGATTTCGTAGTGGAGGATAGAATGAGCGAATGCTCGTTTGGTCTAAATGCACCTTTACACATTCAAAGTTTGCCTTATTTTTAATCACAAGGTTATAGGTACCTCTTTCACTTAGATATTAGCTTTTTTTTATTTCTCATGACTTGAGAAAATAATAGTGATCAATTTAGTTTACTTACGGATATTTTTATCTACGAGTAGGCTTTGAAAACCTGTACCCTACCCTAACCTATACAGGGTGGAAAGGGACAACGTGCCTTACCGCTACCGACCGAGTCTACCAACCATTACGATGAACTTTCAGTATGGGACCAACATCGAAAGCGTACATAGAAAATTGACTTTTCCATACTATCTCTAACTAATCACTCATTTTGTATGAGGGGTTAATTTTTTTTTTAATATTTCGATGTTGGTCCCATACTGAAAGTTCATCGTAATGGTTGGTAGACTCGGTCGGGAGCGGGAAGGAACGTCGTCCCTTTCCACCCTGTATAAAAAAATATACCTAGATTAGAGTAGAGAGACTTTAAGTCTAAATTCGCAGGTTGCTTCAGTTTCCTTGTAAGTGAGACGCCGTGATGACTGGACAAGCACAAAAACCAGAAAATAAAACAAGTCAAAACAAGGAATGCGTAGAGCCTTCCGAAAAAGGCGGCGGTGAAGTCACGACTTCACTATTCTGGCGGTTCCGCCATATTTTTGGACTACCTCCAATTTGAAAACGTTCGAAGTGCCTTAGATATTCCTATTAACTTGTCTCCTTTTCATAGCCACAAAATGTTTGTTCGTTTTTGACCGACACGAGTTGAAACGATTCATCTTTTGATGTTTCTAAGTATTCATTAGACATAGTTAACTATATATTTGTATAATTATATGGTTGGGATACTGAAGTGTGATACTGAACTTATGTACGTAAATATATGTAGGTAGTTCATGGAAAATTATACTGTATAACGAGCTGCATCTGGAACTAATGTAACTAATTTTAAAATAAATTAGAAAGCATCTGGACAACATTTCTACTGCCTTTTCAATTTCTGTACGTAACGCGTAAATACAACAACTAAATAATAAAAAAAACTTTGGTAAGCCATCAAAAGTTTCCACTTACCATATATATTTTTATTTCTATACCTACCTATGAATTTAATTAGAAATTACTTAATTGAATTGAACAAACATCTTTGAAAATAGTAATTTATGCAAGCAATAAAGTCAAGCCAAAACTGAGATTAATAAGAAGTTAATTTCTCTCCTTCTTGCTTTGATCTTGACATCAATGCAAAATGATTCAATAACAATCGTGACGTGGACGTAAGTCCAGTGCAATAATGAGAACTAATTATCATTTGAGAAAGTACCTGTAGATAGATAGATACTGGCCCACTACTAATTCTACGGCCTTCACTAATTTCGAGGATTGTTCTCTGTTACTCAGACTGAGAGAGACAAATCCTCGAAATTTGCGGATTCCGAAGTTCGCGGTAAACTAAACTAACCTATCCTATCAGACTAAAATTAAATAGGTAAATGTAAAAAAAAAATTGATCTGTTTCTTTCTTATCCTTGCCATTGTTAAATACGGCGTAAGTACAGTCGACAAAAAAGTCTCCTTTACAGCTCACAAGTGCAAACATCTTACCACGGATGCGAATGCGAATGCGAAACTCGGTTGCAACGAACGCTCATGCTGTCGCGTGACGAGACAAAAGATAAAGAGAAAAGAAAAGAAGATAAAGCGAAGAGGTAAGATGTTTGCACTTGTGAGCTGTAAAGGAGACTTTTTTGTCGACTGTACATCAGCAAGTAGTTTAAGTGGTTTTCGGCCAGATAAATTTAGTTCTCGGCCTCCCATCGCTTCATACTTTTACTATGAAAAAGGCCGAATAGCAAAGTGGCCAGTGAACCGGCTAAACTGATGTCGTAGGTATACCTACTTATCCGTCGCATTTATAATAAACTAGCGACCCGCCCCGGCTTCGCACGGGTACTATACCTACATATAAACCTTCCTCTTGAATTAATATATTTAAAAATATCTCATTAAAATCCGTTGCGTTGTTTGAAAAATTTAAGCGTACAAAGGGAGGGACAGAAAAAGTGACTTTATTTTATACTATGTAGTGATTCCTTGTTTGAAGGTAAGTTGTAATTTGCAATATACGAAATAAAGGCAAATACTAAATTAAAACTAAACTAACCTAATCAAACTAAAATTAAATTAATGTAAAAAAAATGTTTGACCTATTTCTTTCTTATCCTTGCCAGTGTTAAATCAACGGCGTAGTACATCAGCAAGTAGTTTAGGCGGTTTTCGGCCAGATAAATTTAGTTCTCGGCCACCCAACTCTTCATAGTTTTACTATGAAAACTAAATTAGGCAATGAACCGGCTAAACTACCCTATGTCGTACCTACTTCGACGTATAAGTATATTTATAACAATAAAAAGTGAAAATTAGAATCATCCCGCAGTGTATTGTGGTATTTTCGGTGTAACACGGTTGATTCTTATATTATTCGTATAATGTTACGCGCAGGCGCAGCCAGGTGGTAAAATATTTGGACGCGGCCGGTTGTTATCTGCCGAGCCGGTTTGGAATTCTGTTCATTGAGGCTGCCTTCCCCACGTGCACGCATTCACTAAAGATTTGTGTGGATTTACCGTTCGATCGACATTTTCTAGTATTTATTAAGAATGTGGAGATACCGGAGATTCTATTCTATGAGTAGGTATGGTATAGAGATAAACCTAATTGAATTTCGTAATAAACATAGGGACGGAATATTAGAAGCTTAGAAGGAGCATTCCATGAAAACGTGTCGTAAGCGACACTGTCTTTTCAATACTTTTGAAAAATTATAGTAAGCCGAGTTACAGTATAATAATAACATATCAAGGCTTTAATATTGACAGTGTTTCCTAGCACCTAGCATATTTTATTAGGGTAGCTATAGCTACCATAGCGACACGTAAGCGACAAAAAGTAAATGTTTTCATGGAATGCTCCAGAACCGAGTCTATCATATTTTGATCGCGCATGTGACACCCCTGGGGTCAAGCGGGCGGCCGTATGCTTACTTGCCACCAACATGGCATAAAAAAAAGAAATCATTGATGTGAATATAAATGTGTCTAAGGATTTCCGTGGATTTACCATTCGAATTACTTTATCTAGTATCGATTATGAATGTGAATAACCAAAAATAGGTATTTAAAAAATTGCACTGCAATTATGTCTTTATTTGATTGATAAATGTAGATACTCGAAGTTTTTTGATGATGTCCCAGATGAGGTACCCAATTTTATTCACAACTTAAAGCTCCATCCGTTAAATTGCAATCCGTCCATCATAAACCAGAAGGTTTTTTTTATATAAGCACAAAATATACACACCTACTGTTAAGCCCGTGGCTAACCTGTTTAGATATATTCGCACGGCCTTTACGGGTATAAAATTATCTACATTGACCGGTGGATAAACATACAACAATGCTAAAACGGTCGCTGACTCATGGCGAAACATCTTGATTTCATAAAATGTCGATATTATCAAATAGATTAGTCGAGGCGATTCGTAGCGATGAATTTGTATTTTTTAACACACTTATGTTATTGGGATTTTTTGTCCTGTTTTTAGGCTATTACGTTCATACCGTGCATCGGCTTCCGTAGCCTAATTGATAGACTTGATACTCTTGATAGTGACTCTGCCTCCGGACCTGAAGGTCCAGGTTTCAGTTAGATATGATAAGACTGATGATAAGGTAGGTCCTTGCTTTGAAAATATTATTTAGTTTGTAGAAAATAGAACAATGTTATTACGAAATTTCTCTGAAGAAATATTATTCAGTTTGATAAGCACAATAAGGCAGGTACAATCTACTGTTCAATTTATTGATCATTGTATAGGAAACACATGAGACTATGTCAATTTGTTTTGTGTAAGATTTTCTTACGATATATGCTTGTACTGAATACGATTACCTATATCTCGAGAGAAAATCTTTGTTTCTAAAATTCTGCAGTATTGCATTATTATGTTATAACTCTATACATGTTGAAACTCATCCCGATTATGCTAGCCTACCGTTTGCTTTCATTAAATTTAATTTACCTATAGTAACACGTACTTATTTCAACATTAAAATCGTGGCTAAACATAAAATATTTTTTCTGCATGGACAACTATGAATGAAATTAAAATACACTGCATAAAAAAGAGGAAACAGCGTTTGTCCACTTGTTCAGGTAGGTAAAGCGGCATTCAAATACAAACGTTTTTTTTTAAACGGAAATGATCGTCAAACAACACGTGATGATGAACTTAAAAGCTTTAACTTGTTAGAATACTTACGACAACATGTCGCATAAGTTTAAGTTGTAACCCTTAGGTTTATTTATGTAATTGAATCAACAGAATTTGATTTTATACCGATTTTTGATCTTAATTCAATGCCATTTTCGGAAACATCAATACTGTTAAAAAATTGTTTTATTCGCCTACAATAGTCAATGAAAATTAAACAAAACAAGATTAAATATTAGCCTATGGGACCTACGGTAGGTACCTACGTCGGCTCCAATAATATTTACGATTTTGATCCTTATGCCTTTGAGATACGTTCCGAAATGTATACATATTATTAGACGTGACTGTACATTAACATATGTTTAGTCCTGTATTTGAGTACCTAACTACCTACCTAGTGTTAGAGGTTATAAGAAAATCATTTGATGAGTCTGTAGAATATACATCCAAGCCAATCCAAGGGTTAGGACTATTCGAAGACATTGTCTAATCCAACGTGGCAGTCAAACCCATATTACCCAAATCGACCAGTTTCCTTTTTCTGAGTTTATACTCAAGGTGGTTTAGTATAAAAAATATTTTAGAATTGTAGTTAACGCGTAACTTAAACATATTAAAATGATTTAGCGAACCAGGATGCTTAGCCAAGTTGCCAATCGCTAGCGCTTGGTAGCGTATCGTAGTTTTCCTTCTCTGTCACTCTTTCAAATTAGTGCGACAAAGACAGTTAGTTACCTTTCGCTTACGATTGACGATTAAGCGTTAGCGATTGGCAACTTGGCTAAGCATGCAGGCTACTCACGTAATTTTGTCGAAGGTATTCAGATTCGGCTGCTACATTTCGAGCAATCATTGTTTTAAATTATACGTCAGTGACCCGTTTCCTTACATAAATATATCAAAAATTAACTGTTTTAGTAATCCTACAAGTAAAATTACCCGTCATAATGAAATATAAAAACCGTGTAACAAACAAATTAATCTTATAGGAAGTAAGCCAACGTTTTTTATAAAGCCTCATCCACACAAAGTCATCTGCCCGCGTATTAACTGCGGTAACAGAAAACAGAATCCCGCCGAAAAAACAAATACAAAAAATCCTTAGACCGCGCTCACACTGGCTTATCGCAAATTATGGTTGGAATTAGGGGATTATGTGGATACTCGGTTCGACGACAATTTAAATTGTTATTAGTTGCCGATTTTGGTATTATGTTTTACTTTTCATTATTTTATGTTGGTATGGAGCGGCAGAGAAAATCGAAAGATAAATTAGATAAATACGTGAGCTACCGCCGCGTAACTAACGCGGACATACTTTGTATCACTCTTTTTGAAACAGTCGCGACTAAGCGTTACCTAGCGATTACCCTGCCTACGAAGCGTAAGGTCGCGGGTTCGAATCCCGGCGAGGGCATCATTTGTGTATTTATTTATCACAAATATTTGTTTCTTGGTCATGGCTGTATATGTATTTTCATCACACCTGCTCGTAAAAAGTGTTATTACACGCAGGCATACTTGAACGTAATGAGCTGTATTATGCCCATGGGCAATAATGGATTTTCATATGACATTACGTCGCACTAGCGCGGCGAGGCGCGCGCTGCGCCGAGATTCCTTTTATAAAAATGATGAATTTAAGTCATTCCTGGTTTTGAGAAATGATTTAGACCATTTTAGAGTAATTTTGTGAAAATATATAGTTACATTTACATTTTTTGCCTCACAGGTGTGATGAAAAACATTGTGTGTGCCACGGGCGGTACAAGAATTTCTTATTTACCGCCCTTAATACACAATGTACTATTAAACATCTATATGTATCTATCTATTAAATAATAATTATCTTCGCCTGGTATCCACATGACAAGCCTTAATTGAGCTTACCGTGGGACTAGGTCGATTTGTGTAAGATGTCCCAAGATATTTATTTATTCCCAACGGTGTGTCCTCAGCTTTAGTTCTATGACTAATGCGGTTATTCGCTCGCAAAGCCAGCTAAATTAGTTATTATGGCTGTTAATCGTTGCTCTAAACAAAAGCTTTACAAAACGCTACGAGATTTCTTTTTGGCTTAAGCGCGCGTCTATGTCTTTTGAAGCAGAGAATTACTCGATTTGTAAAGCCGCATTTTCATCTAGTGTTCTGAGCGAGCATTCGCTTGTTGGGCTGATGAACGAACATTTTGCTATGTGAATTATTGTTTTCATCTGCCCAAGAACGAAGGAATGCTCGCTCAGAACACTAAGTGAAAACGCGGCTTAATTCTCTTTTTCTGGTCGAGTAGGACCGACTCACTCGACGCAGTAGTTGGCATCAGATATATCTGACCGGCTTCAATGCTCATTAATATCTGTACCCACTGACATGCTTTAAGTAGCTGTAGCTACATGTCATCACTCTTATTTTACACTAGCAGTTACCCTCGGCTTCGCCCGCGTTCTAATATCTATTCACTGCATGTTAATGTTTTCCCGCGATTATCTCGCGTTTGCCTTAACCGATTTAAGTGTGGCGGATGGTGCTTTTACCCGCGGTTCGGCCGCGTTCTATAAATTTTTATCACGGTCGTATTAAACTAATATGATGATGGCTATAATGATGGCGAATTATTTTTGCAATTTTGACTTCAAATTCCATATGAAGAACTTTTCATCTTCTCGGTAGGTATCGATTTTTATCAATATTAAATCAAAGTTCTAGAAATTTTAGATGTGATAGCTTCTCACTTTTTGTAAAAACCCCCTTGGATCCTAAGATACCGATTTTTATTAAGGTCGGATTCAAACTAAATAAATTCAAGGTGCCGATCATTTTGTGCAAATTTGACCTCAAATTCATTACTTGAAACGCTTTGACATTTCAGATATAGATTATTATCAAAATCCGCTATCATATTATGGTCATCTTTACCATCTGGTAACTGACAAATGTTTTTTATCATTAAAGGTTTTAGGGTTAGTTATACACACTCACATAGGTGATTGTTGTGTTTTGATGATAAAAACTATCATTTGTCGTTTCCTAGGCCTAACAAAGATGACCATAATTAGGCAAGCTGATTAACATTTGAAGTAATTCAATATTGTTACCGTTTCTTGCAAATTTGACTTCTGCTTCATTATGATGAACAGATCAGTCAGAACTTCAGATTACCACCGATTTTTATGACGGACAATATCGAAACGGAAATTGAATAGGCAGCCTTTTTTGCAGTTTGTTTAGAACTTCTGGGATCCCGATACATCGATTTACACCATTGGATCAAAAATGTCGAAATTTATGGTGACGACTGTTTTAACTTTATAAAAAACACCTTGGATACACAGATATATGTACTTTAGATTACTATCGCATGAAAACTCGGGAAAACTTAAAAGGTTATTAACGTTGGTTAACATGCTATATTTAGATTTTTTTTATCAGAAATAAACACTAAAACGATACCCCTGTCATAACCCGCAAGCCCATGAGACCATAACAGAGAAGATGGTATTTCACGTACACCTCGGTACAGCGACAAGATAGTAGACTATAGAAACGATAACCATGTTGTTTTTTTACTGTTTAACCTTTTTACCACTTTCAAGAGTTCAATTCTCAAAAACCCTAAAACATGTCTTTAGTCATTTATGTTTATCCGAAACTTCACGTACTCCTGTGAAGTTTCGGATAAAACAGTTTAAATAGTCAAGTTTCCCCTACAAACTTTAGACTCATTGCACCCTCTAATGAGTGGATTTTGACTTAACCTTTTTTAGAGCGCCCCTACACGCTCAAAGAAACCTACGCGCTATATTTGAAATCTCTAGAACCAGAAATGAACATAAATAATAAAATGATATTGATATTTTTCGAATTTTACCCCATCACACCATAACCATGTACATAGTATTTCAAGTCTGCCGCGTTCAATTTTAAAATCGTTTTTGTGATCTACGTCCCGATAAACCATTGAAACGATACCCAACTTGATTTTTTCACTTCCTCACCCTTTTTACCTTTTTCAGGGGTTAAATTTTCAAAAAACCTGCAAACATGTCTTTATTACTTTGAAGAATACTCCTAGGAAGTTTCGGACAAAATAGTCCAACTAATCTTGTTTCGCCATACTAACTTTGGACCCCCATTGCACCCTCTAGGGAGTGGATTTCGACTTAACCTTTTTAGAGCACCCCAACATCCTCAAAGAAACCTACGCGCTAAATTTGGAATCTCTAGAACCAGAAATGAACATAAATATAAATAAATAATAAAATTATATTGATATTTTTCGAATTTTACCCCATTACACCATAACCGTGTACATAGTATTTTACGTCCGCCGCGTTAAAATTAAAAATCGTTATTGTATTCGTGATCTACGTCCCGATAAACCATAGAAACGATACCCAACTTGATTTTTTCACTTCGTCACCCTTTTTACCTTTTTCCGGGGGTTGAATTTTCAAAAAACCTTTAACATACCTTTACTCAATTACTTTAAAGAATACTTTTGCGAAGTTTCGGATCAAATAGTTCAACTAATCTTATTTCGCCATACAAATTTTGGACCCCCATTTCAACCCCTTAGAAGGTGAATTTTGTAAAATCCTTTCTTAGTGCTCGTCTACACCATAAAAGGAACCTACGTGCCAAATTTGGAGTCTATAGGACCAGGGGTTTAGGCTGTGCGTGCATCTTTATAAGGGAGCTTCTTCTTTTATATATATAGATAAAAGATAAATAATAAAATTATATTGATATTTTTCGAATTTTACCCCATTACACCATAACCGTGTACATAGTATTTCACGTCCGCCGCGTTAAAATTAAAAATCGTTATTGTATTCGTGATCTACGTCCCGATAAACCATAGAAACGATACCCAACTTGATTTTTTCACTTCGTCACCCATTTTACCTTTTTCCGGGGGTTGAATTTTCAAAAAACCTTTAACATACCTTTACTCAATTACTTTAAAGAATACTTTTGCGAAGTTTCGGATCAAATAGTTCAACTAATCTTATTTCGCCATACAAATTTTGGACCCCCATTTCAACCCCTTAGAAGGTGAATTTTGTAAAATCCTTTCTTAATGCTCGTCTACACCATAAAAGGAACCT
>JALPQI010024148.1:0-30074 GCA_025490895.1 Thaumatotibia leucotreta | reverse complement strand
CCCACCATCTTGGATTTTAGAATGGACCCGGAAATCGTATTCCACGTATGCGAATTAGTCGGAAACGAGTATAATGATGAAAATTGCGAAATAAAAAGTTCCAGCCATCTTGGATCTTAGAATGGAACAAAAAAAGATATTCCACGTATGCAAATTAATCAGAAACGAGTATAATGATGAAAATTGCAAAAAAAAGGTCCCGCTATCTTGGATTTTAGAATGGACTCGGAAATCGTATTCCACGTATGCGAATTAGTCTGAAACGAGTATAATGATGAAAATGGCAAAAAAAAAGTTCCCGCCATCTTGGATTTTAGAATGGACCCGGAAATCGTATTCCACGTATGCGAAGTAGTCGGAAACGAGTATAATGATGAAAATTGCAAAAAAAAAGTTCCCGCTATCTTGGATCTTAGAATGGAACCAAAAAGATATTCCACGTATGCGAATTAGTCAGAAACGAGTATAATGATGAAAATCGCAAAAAAAAGGTCCCGCCATCTTGGATTTTAGAATGGACTCGAAAATCGTATTCCACGTATGCGGATTAGTCGGAAACGAGTATAATGATGAAAATTGGAAGAAAAATGTTCCCGCCATCTTGGATCTCAGAATGGACCCGGAAATCGTATTCCACGTATGCGAATTAGCCGGAAACGAGTATAATGATGAAAATTGCAAAAAATAAGTTACCGCCATCTTGGATCTTAGAATGGACCCAAAAATGATATTCCACGTATGCGAATTAGTAAGAAACGAGTATAATGATGAAAATTGCAAAAAATAAGTTACCGCCATCTTGGATCTTAGAATGGACCCAAAAATGATATTCCACGTATGCGAATTAGTAAGAAACGAGTATAATGATGAAAATTGCAAAAAAAAGTTCCTGCCATCTTGGATTTTAGAATGGACTCGGAAATCGTATTCTACTTATGCGAATTAGTCGGAAACGAGTATAATGATGAAAATTGCAAAAAAAAAGTTCCCGCCATGTTGGATTTTAGAATGGACCAGGAAATCGTATTCCACGTATGCGAATTAGTCAGAAACGAGTATAATGATGAAAATTGCAAAAATAAGTTCCCGCCATGTTGGATTTTAGAATGGACCAGGAAATCGTATTCCACGTATGCGAATTAGTCAGAAACGAGTATAATGATGAAAATTGCAAAAAAAAAAGGTCCTGCCATCTTGGATTTTAGAATGGACTCGGAAATCGTATTCCACGTATGCGAATTAGTCGGAAACGAGTATAATGATGAAAATTGCAAAAAAAAGTTCCCGCCATCTTGGATTTTAGAATGGACCCGGAAATCGTATTCCACGTATGCGAATTAGTCGGAAACGAGTATAATGATGAAAATTGCAAAAAAAAAGTTCCCGCCATCTTGGATTTTAGAATGGACCCGGAAATCGTATTCCACGTATGCGAATTAGTCGGAAACGAGTATAATGATGAAAATTGCAAAATAAAAAGTTCCCGCCATCTTGAATCTTAGAATGGACCCGAAAATCGTATTCCACGCATGCGAATTAGTCAGAAACGAGTATAATGATGAAAATTTAAAAAAAAGTTCCCGCCATCTTGGATTTTAGAATGGACTAGGAAATCGTATTCCACGTATGCGAATTAGTCAGAAACGAGTATAATGATGAAAATTGCAAAAATAAGTTGCCGCCATCTTGGATCTTATAATGGACCCGAAAATTGTATTCAAAGTATGCGAATTAGTCAAAAACGAGTATAATGATGAAAATTGCAAAAATAAGTTGCTGCCATCTTGGATCTCATAATGGACCCGAAAATTGTATTCAACGTATGCGAATTAGTCAGAAACGAGTATAACCCAACTCTGTCAGGAATAACTAGGTACACTCTTCATGCTTCAAGTTCGTCTGTATACTCATTTTCACCCTGTATAATTATGTATGTAACACCCTATGTATACGTATGTATCTATCGGATCTATGATCACTTTGTATAACTATAAAACGAAACGAAAGAGCTCGTGATTCTGCGTAGAAAAAATGTAAAAAAGTCCATATATGGAAAATTTTAAAAAATGTCAACAAAATAAAAACCCGCCCGTTTGCACCTTGTAAAACACCTGTTTTTACAAAATCAAAGATTATGCGCAACAAAAAAATAAAAAAACAAAGTTTGAAAAAAAAAAGAAACAAAAGAACATTTTCAGCGCGTATAGTTAGGATTTGAACCTGGTACCACTGCTTCACAGCCGAACGCATGAACCACATTACCAACCTTCCTATATCATGGTACGGCAAAATATGCTATGTGTTGCAAGTGATCATGCGTTTCGTTCGTGGCAACGTAGTGTATACTGTTTCAGAGCCATCTGTGCCAATGGACGAACAACAAAGGTAGTGTATATACTGTTTCAGAGCCATCTGTATGCCATGCTCACGAACAACCGTGGCGCCGTCTAGTAGTGACGACATTTCAGGTGGATGCATTTTAATGTATGGTGCTGATATATCTACTTAAACTAAATAATCTCTGAGTAAAGCTAGACGTTACCGATACTTGCAAAGTAATGGTACGGCTACTAAGCGATTAGAATGAGCCATGGCTGTACAAGGGTGCTTAGCCAAGCTGCCAATCGCTAACGCTTAATCGTCAATCGTAAACGAAAGGCAACTAACTGTCTTTGTCGCACTAATATGAAAGAGTGACAGAGAGGGTAAACTACGATACGCTACTAGGCGTTAGCGATTGGCAACTTGGCTAATAAGCATCTAGGCCTACTACCGCGAAAATCGAAAACAAACGAAGGCGGCGGAGTGAGAGAGACAAATCCTCGAAATTTACGAATTTAGTTTTTCGCGGTAGGGCCGCAGGAGTTAGCGAGTAACCTTAGGGTCTCCTCATACCTAGCGACTTTTTAAGCTTTCGCATTTTTAACCTTAGGCATACGAGGTAAGGTATTACAAACCCCAAATGTATGGAAACGTCATATATAGACATTTTTCACCTCGTGTGCGGAGGATTAAGGCAAATGGCGCCGTATCACCGTTTGACAGCCTCCGTAGCCTAGTTGGTAGTGACCCTGCCTACGAAGCTGGAGATTCCGGTTTCGAATCCCGACGAGGGCATTATTTGTGTGTATTTATTTATCATAAATATTCGTATATTGATTTAAGCTTTCACGATTATCACTCATATTTTAAAGACAAACGGGTCTTAATCGCGTAAACTTACGTTTAATTATATCCTGACGTTTCGGGCATGATGTTACACCCGTGGTCGCAGGGAGTCTGCCTGGGACCACAAATACAAACATTTGTTCCTTGGTCATATGGCTGTCTATGCCCAACTAGCAAAATATAGTCATATAGAAGTTGAGACAACGTTTTGCATATAACTTGTAGTCCTATTTGGTTGGTCATATAAACGTAAGGTAAACGGTTATAAAAGGCGAAAGTGGCGCAAATTATAAGACTTATTGGTGAGATAAAGGTTAAATAAAGGTTTGCATGGCGACTTAAATCGTTTATTAAAGGTATTGTAAAGATTAAGGAATGACCAAAACGTTGTATAAAGAGTACAACAAAAACCTTTACGCGACCTAAATATCAAATAAATGTTTTATAACTGACCATTTTGTTTTATAGAAGGTTTAGTGTAATCCTTACTCATTGCTTATCGGACTTTTAAGTCACCTAAACATGTTTAAGCTTTATTTATAAAACTGCTCCTGACATTTATTTTCTTCTTCTTCTTCTTCTTCTTCGTCGTAGCCTCATGACTGAGGGACGTGATGACTGCAGGCGCCCTGCACCAACACTCTCCAAGCTGCACGATTCAGCGCTTGGTGCATGCTACCCTGGAAGACATTTATTTTAGATACGCGCAAAACTTGGTGTGTGTGACAAAAAGTGTACGGAAAAATAATACAAGGTAATTTTATAAGTTTTGTAATGGAAATTATTGTTCTATATATTGAGCGTTTGCACATTTGGCATGAGCTGAATTCGTATGGGAAGGTCACTTTACTGTTAAAGTTTATGATGATATACAGTTTTTTGCTGTCGCGCTCTTAATATATTCGAAATAATTATAATTTATAACAATATTTCTTCATATTTTATTACAGTTAGTTAAAGTTAGCCATTTTGGAACAAGTCATGGATTTAATACTTATACGACTACAATATAACTTTATCTTAAGTAAAGGTTTTTATAACGACTACAAATTGTCCGCCATTACTAAGCCGCCATTACTAGTCCGCCAATTCGTTTGTGCCGTTTCCACGATGTAACGTCCATGGTTTTTTTCTTTGAAACAGTACTGTGATGCTCACGAAATGGCGACTGATGTTTTATAATATCAATTTCAAATCGACTTTAAATTGCATGATGTTTTATAACCGTAACTTAAAATCAATTTAAAAACATATAGTTCAATAAAAGGAATATAACGGGTTCGGCAACAACTAAAGGTTTTTCAAAGTTTTTGTTTGACGTTAATATAACCAACTGTTGAATAAAAGGTAGATAACAGTCCCGCTGATATCTTTTTGTCATATTGAAGTTACCCTCAATACCGCTATATAACTGTCGAGATAAGGTTTTAAGATATCACTTATACAACAATAAAATTATGTAGACGTTGTAAAAATGACCTTATTACGACGGTTCTGTTTTTTCAAAACCCTTTATAAGACGAAAACGTTTATACGACTTTAAACATCATTAAGTAAACGTTTTCTTTAAAACCTCTACATGATTGTTGTATAATTAAGTTGCAAAAACGTTTATTTACCATAGTAATTAGACTATTTGGTAGGACGACTAAACTATCAGATTTATAACGTTTATTTGATTAACAGGTTAACTAAAAACGACTATAAAACTCTTATATGGCTAAAGGTCGTATAACTCTTGATTTATATGACTTCTTTGCTAGTTGAATGTATTTAAGTATCTATATGTATGTGGTGAAAGCAGTAAGAATACATTTGTCACCACCCCAACTCCTCCTGCGGGTGTCGTAAGAGTCGACTAAGGGGTTGAAGTGTTACTGACCATTATTTGATAAAAGATTGATGATGGGCAGCAGCGTCATCATAGTGGACACATTACTGCGATCGCCAATCCAATTGCCCAGCGTGGCGATTATGGGCATTTAACTCCTAATGCGCCTATATGCATATTTAATAGGAGAGGCCTACGTCCAGCAGTGGACTATCATAGGCTGAGGATATGATGCGATGTGAATCGTAAGATATATTGAGCTTATCGTGGGACTAGGTTGATTTGTGTAAGATGTGCCAAGATATTTATTTATTATCACCGTCGATCGGTGTCGTCAGAATTGTTTCTTTTTCGCTCTTATTGTGTTGTAATAAAGGTTTTCATAAATTGATTTAGCCGAATTCGCGTCGATAGATTTGGGTGACCCTTAGCATGTAGGGTATAGGAGGCAATAGGGGCCTGATTCATCATCATCATCATATCAGCCCAAAGACGTCCACGGCCTCCCCCATAGATTAAATAATGTTAAATAATGAAAGCAGAAAATCAAGAGCCACTTCGAAGAAAACCCGAAGTAAACATGTAAATCTCCGACTCTGTCGCAAATTACGTCAAATAACAACGTTAATCTTCTATAGAAACGCCCATCCCATGCCAAAACAACTTAACTCTATACAAAATGTTAACAGAATCCGCCATTTTGTTTAATATTACAACTTATCTGTATTACCCTCATCAAGTTTTACAATAGAGTGACCTCACTAGTATACCTATACATGTATATACGTCTAATAATATGTAAAAAAATAGAACTTATGTTTGGGGCATAAGGTTCAAAATCGGCGACATATTTATAGGGCCGTTGAAGTAAAATGGCTGTTTAAAATATATGGTTATGTGAAAGATGGAATGTTCTTTGTGTAATTAGGGAAATAACTTTTGTTTAAAATAGCAGCGTTCGAAATTAGCATTTCGAATACGAAAATAAACTGCCAGAGCTTACACATAAAATTTCAGGGACAATATAGTTAGTCACATTAGATCAACTTAACCTCAAAGTAGGCTAATTATTAAATTATTATGTATATTTGATTGCATTCTAAATAAAATGCACTGTAATATGGATATACTTACGCACTGGGTCGTTCCTGGCGTCTGGAATCTGAATCGCGATTCAGCGTGGAGGTATACCACCCTTCTGGGGATTACACGAGTACCTATAAGGCTGGATAGAAAGTAAGTCTGCGTTATTAACGCCGCGGCAGCTCATGGTACGGATATGATAAGAAAACTACGGAATTTCGCGGGCATAACATCTAAAATTGTTCTAAGGGCACAATATAGTATTTTACACAATCGTGTTATCATAGAGAGCTTTCAGTGCTGAGTGGCCTAAGCAAGGTACGAGATTGAAAAGCTTGATTATAACACTATTGTGTACAATACTTTTTATAAGAGTCTGCGCCGAAACGAAGTGCAGGTCCTGAGGTGGCCGCTCGTTGATGTCTTTTTTGCTGGCACACGATTGGTCAAATTTATTATAGTTGCCTACAGCGTTGTCTGGAAAGTTCATTATAGTGGAGTTGCGAACTCTGCATAAATGTAATGTATATGATTATAATTACGTGTACGTAATCTTATTTCAAACATTAGTGAAACATTACAGTCGGCGAGTAGAAAAATTATATTTAATAGTATTAGGTATCGTGGCAGTTTGCTTTAAGGCAGGTTTACAGTCACACCAAACAAGCGAATGCTCATTCTATCCCCACTCTACGAAATCAACGAATTTCGACGAATTACATTTTGTGTTGTGTAACGAACGAATTTCGTAGAGTGGGGGATAGAATGAACATTCGCTCGTTTGGTGTAAACCCACTTTTAAGGTGCACGCAGACCAAAAGAGCATTCGCTGTGCTAACCCCTACTCTACGAAATTCGATCGTTACACGAAACGTGATTCGTTGATTTCGTAGAGTGGGAGATAGTACAGCGTATGCTCTTTTGGTCTGCAAGCACCTTTAGGTATCTGCATTCACAACACTCGTGGTCGCTCCCAGCGTCACACAATTACATATACCGAGACCTCCGAAATCGGGCCGGATAGATAGATGAAGTGACGGCCGTTGCCGGACGGGGCCTGCCGGACATCCCGCACGATATCTGAACCGATACACCCTGTAGCCGTACTATGAGTTGACAAGTATCAGTAATGTTAGGTTTCACTCCTTTATGGGTTCCCTCTATCTGGCATAACTTTTTTTGTCCGAAACGCTTAGGACATAACAGACTTGGTATAATCTATTTTGGCATAATCTTAATGAGGCAGAAACATCACTTGGCATAAATAACAATATTTCGAACATTATTTTGGCCGAAACTATCTTGGCGTATCATTATTTACGCCGAATGTTATAAGATAGAAATTAGATTTGCATATTTTTTTGGGCAAACTTGCATTTTTCGTCAGGCAGAATTTGTTGTGAGGGTGAACATTTCTGCAGTGAGCGAGCGAAGCGAGCGAACAAAACCTTCCGGAGCAGATCCGACTCGGATTGGTTAGGTTAGAAGACTAAGGCGGGAGCTTTGCTCCCGCCTTAGTCTTCGAGGTTATATTTTTTTTAGCAACCTAGAAAGTACTTAGCTCAGTAACACAGTAAGTGACAGTGTGTAACGTACAGAATATTACTACAACCTCGATTATATTGAGAGGTTGTAATTATTCCTTCTCTGTTATGCTAAAACAAACTATGCCAATACTTTTTATGCACATCCAGATTATGCCTCACTATAAATAGGAGCATCGAAATTATGCTCGAATAATATTCGAACGACTAGAAATCTGCCACAACGAAATATGCTAAAGTTGAGTATGCCACAACAGTTTCTTTACAAACCCCATTATGACTACATAGTTTATGTCATATAGAATTATTCGTAAAATAATTATGCCACAACAGGGTGAACCCTCCTTTATATGTATTGAGGGTTTTCGGTATTTTTCTGCCACCAGAAGGTGCTATGTATGCGTGAGGTCCAAACAGCTGTCAGATTCTTAGGTACCTACTGAACATAACATATCGAAATTCTTTTGCATTTGGAAGTTAATTGATTTTGTAATGGATTACGACTAGAAAACTTTTGCTGAACTGAAATTATACCCAAATAAATCACGAGTGTATTAACAATGATTTTTTTTAACTTAATTTATGTCAAAGTGTTTGTAAAATGTCCCATATTATTTAATGATGATTCTTAGGGGTTACATTGTGTTGCGAATACGCGCAAATTCCACAGTACAATGCTACAAACAGTTACAAAACCACAAACAATTGAAACATGTACAAAAGAAAATAGGTAGTCAGTAAATATTGGGATTTTATTTAACCCTTCGTATGCCTTGTCCCGTATCCGTCCCAAGCAATTGACCATAAATTGAATTATGAACTTCAAGGTCATAAATTCAAAACTATTTTTGACAGCGGCATACGAAAAATTAACCTTGTCCCGCTACTTTTATAACACAGTTATTTTTCATGTGAACTGTACAGGTGCATTTAGACCAAACGAGCATTCGCTCATTATATCCCCCACTCTACGAAATTCGTTCGTTACACGAAACGCGATTCGTCGAAATCCGTTTATTTCGTAGACTGAGGGATAGAATGAGCAAATGCTTGTTTAAGTCTAAATGCACCTTACTCAGAACAACAAACAAATGTTCAAAAATGTCTATGCATTTTTCGATTCATTACCGGCATATAAGAATTACAACTACAAAATGTGGGTATGTACCTATGACAAAATGGTAACGAATTGGAAATAAATCAAAAGACATTTTTCTTCAATAATCAGTACCACTATAATCATATTCATATTCATGCTATCACAACCTTATACAGGATGGAACGGAACGACGTTCCTTCCCGCTACTGACCGAGTCTACCAACCATTACGATGAACTTTCAATATGGGACCAACATCGAAAACGTACATGGAAAATTTACTTTTCCATACTATTGTACTAATCGCTCACTTTGTATGACGGGTTAAATGGTTGGTAGACTCGGTCGGTAGCGGGAAATATTGTTTTTCCGTTCCACCATGTATAAAACACGCATTCATTCAATCAATATACATTCAGTCGACCTTTCAAGTACTCGAATAGCTCCGTGGTAATTGAATGCCAATTTTTCCCGTGGATAGTAAAAACGTCAATAGAAATGGAATTAAAACCGTCGCATGCATTCGTATGCGTTTAATTGCATTCGAAAGCTCTTTGCGGTATTGGCTTTTAGATTGCCGTGTAGGGAATCATTTGGCGCTATCGGTTTTACGGCTTTATACATGGTGCTTTTAGTTGCCTGGCATATCGGCTATCGATAAATCTAATTTTTTTTTAGACTAAATCTGAAAAAACAGAATCCAGCAGAAAGTTTTTTCTAAAAGTCAATATATTCGGAGATAATCGCTCTATAATAAAGAAAAAAATGTGTCCCCTCTCTCTCACTTTGATCCGTGGATTAAAAAATTCATGAATTATTTAAAATAAAACTATTTCGAACTTTAATGGGCTACCCGTTTATAAATAACTGCGGAACCCTACCCTGAGCATAGCCCAACATGCTCTTAGCCAATTTTTTCATTCTTTTCAAAATAAATGTTTTTTTCGCTATGAAAAATAATCAAGTTTAGTCCTAGGTACATGGATGTAACATTTTTTTGCTTCTTACGACCTTTGGAATATTCTGTTATACGTTTTCGTCGTGTTACACCGTGTATAATAATTTGAACTTTCACGATACACTATTTAAAACCTTTACTTTTCATACATTATTTAAAACCGGAGAATCATTCGGAACTTGTAATTTATTATTATTGTTTTTTATACATTTGACGATCTTTTTGTAAATTTAATTATGCATTGACATTTTAGAATTTGTTTTATTATTTTTTGTGAATTTGTGCTATTAGGTTATATAATGATGATGATGATGATGAATTTTCATGAAGAAATAAATGAATCTATCTATCTATCTATCATTCTCTCTTTTTGAACATCGGATATAGATACACGTATATTACCATTGTCACGGTATAGCTACGCGATCTTAGCAAATCTTATGTTTGAGAGTAACATGCGGCCTTCTCGCTGCTACGTGTACCCATCTCTTTTCTACTCTAATGCCCTGGCCACGACATCGGTCTAAGGCGACCGGCTTAGCGGAAAACGTATGGTGCTCCCTCTCGTACCCATATCGGTATCCCGTTCCAACTCGTGGATTCGCTCGCCGCTGGTCGCCTTAGACCAATGTCATGGCCGGGCCGTTATGATTAAAAAGAGATTTAGCTACGTGAAGTGAAGACCGCTTGCTATCAAACACAAGATATCGAAGGTTGCCCGGTGAAATCCAATAAGCCAACTAACCGATTTTTTTAAATACGAACTAAATTACACTTTACGTGGGGTTGTCATTTCAATAAATTCAGGACGAAACATGTATCGTACAGTAATACGTTTTACTAACTCTATAAACAACTAACAATTTTATTTAATGCCCCACAAGTTATTTAAAAATTGACAAGTTATTTATTAATTTTTAGTTGGTATTTTTTTGGGTGGTTTTGTATTTTTTGGCTTTAGGATATCAAAAAGGATTTTTAAGACAAACAAATGGATTAATTTAAACTATTTCCTAAAATTGAAGTAATATTTTAATCCAATTTTGTCCTTTAGTGTAAAATTAATGATATTTATTAAATGTAACGTTTCAAACAACTGAAATAGCCGTTATCATTTCTGAAAAACACCTTAAAAATTTGAAATAACCACAAAAAATACAAAAAAAAAATTCTTATTAACTTGTGAGGCGTTAAATTGTTAGTTATTTTATTTATAGAGTTAGAAAAACATATTACTATATATTACTTATGTTTCATCCTGTAGTTATCTCAACTAATCGTGTTTTATCAGGCAACCCTCGATATGCTCATCTACTAGCATTGAAAGGGTTAACTCGAGCACGTTCTATAGACCGTTAGAACTGTCAGTGGTTGGACTTGCGGTAATCGATCGGTTAAATCGGGTCATGTCGAAGTACCCTTACCATTGTTATACATCCGCGTGAAATTACGTTCGCATCTGTGTATAAAAAAACTGTGTACAACTTTATATCCAGTAGGTATCCATAATGTATGGAAATGGTCACATGACTTTTCATTCGATTCTGTCATTTTCATACGTTTATCACTTTTCGCTTATTGTATGCGATTTTAGGCAGCAAGAATACATTTGTCACCACCCCAACTCTTACCGCGGGTGTCGTAAGAGTCGACTAAGGGATTGAAGTATCACTTTCCATTCCTTGATTTGATTGATGATGGGCAGCAGCGTCATCATAGTGGACACATTACTGCGATCGCCAATCCGCTTGCCCAGCGTAGCGATTATGGGCATTTATCTCCCAATGCGTCTATACGCCAAACAACAAGGTGGAATTCGTAGTAAGTCCCCAGCACTAATTGAAACGCCATATTCAATTCGACTGAACCAAATCGTCTTAGCATCAATAGTATTCAGGTTCCTAGTAAAGTACTAAGCTGACTTAATCCATCCATCTGTCAGACAGAGCTGGGCAAAACAAATTAAGATTATTACTGTCGATTACATTTGTTTGTATAATCTTGATTACAATTAATAGGAGTAATGGTAATCTGAAAATAATATAATCAATAATCATAAAGTGGAATGAATTAACTGGACGGAAAGGGAGACAAATGACAAATGTAAGTTTTTAACGATGTTAGAGGAAAGCGCCTAAAAAAACACGGCATAACGCATGTCCAGCCATTCTTAGTGTAGGGTTCCGTAGTTATTCAATAAGAGCTGGGCCCATTATGGTCGAAACAGTTTAATTTTAAAGTACCTATTTCGTAAGCCCCCAATTCATGATTTTTTTCATATTTCCCACCCACCTACGGATCAAAAGTAAGGTCAGCCTTACACCTGTAAGTTATTACGTAAGTTATAGCCGTTATAGGGACGGAGCTATACTAAGGAATGAGAGGTGAATATCCTTATCTCATTTCTTAGTATAGGCGCGTCCCTATAACTTACGCAAGAACTTACAGGTGTAGATACGGCTGGCCTTAAGCCTTTTAAATTATGGAGAGATTATCTTAAAAAAAACTTTCTTTTAGGACCCTTATTCTTTTTAAAAACCTATTTGGTGATACCCCATTGTAGGATTACAGAAAAATGAACATAAATCATCTCCATCTCACTAACTAGGGGAGGGCTTTTTAAGCGTTATAGTATAGGGAAACCCTTTCAAGAGGTAAGCAGTTCAAACGACTTTTTAGGCGCTTAGCAAAGAGTATTAACTATCCGCTTAGTATATTATGGATATGCCCGCGTAGTCGTTTAAAAAGCTTTATGAAGGTGTTTTAAACGGGAACGGCTTTGGTTAGCAAAATCGAACGAAATATCCTTTTCAAAAACCCTCGATAGAGTTACCGGACCGGTCCCTGACACAAACATTAAGAATGGAAAAACCCTACCTGAGGTTCCCTGCCACCGGAAAACTCCCCAAACTGCTGGCGATATTCCCCCTTTGCAGCGCATCTCACCTCATCGTATAAGATCATTATAAAATAGTCGAGGGTTGAATTGACAGACACAAGCGCCTGGACTTTATATCACAGCAATACACGTTGAAAGAAATTTCCGTTTAGTTTTTTTACAGGCGTCAATATGAAAATAAATCAAGTAATTTATGCTTGTGCATATTAACATTATTAAGGAATGGGTAGACAATGTAAACAATTAAAAGTGTAATAAATAAAGATAATTTAGTAACAAATAATAAAACAATAAATTAAAAGTTACTTAAATCCAACCTCCTATAAAATGCTACTATGATTGACCATAATTATTATTACGTTAGTAACGCTGTCTACGAAGCTGGAGGTCCCGCCAAGGGTATTAATTTATATATTTATCTCAAATAATTGTGTCTTAGTTATGGTTATTTTCTATTTACCAATCTAAGTATTTGTGTGTATCTCTATTATTGTGTCGTCGCTTAGTAACCACAACAGAAGCCTTCATTGAGCGTAGTGTGGGACTAGGTTGATTTGTGTTAAATTGTCACATGATATTCATTTATTTCAACTCTATTTAACGAATTAATAACAGTAAAGGTGCATTCAGACCAAACTAGCATTCGCTACTCGTATTCTGTCCCCCGCTCTACGAAATCAACGAATTAAATCACCTTTTTGTGTAACGATCGAATTTCGTGGAGTAGGAGGTTAGAATAGCGAATGCTCGTTTGGTCTGAATGCACCTTTACACAGCGAACGGTGACAAACAGTAGGTATGCATAAAAACCGGTATTGTGGCTTAATATCATCAAAGTTTAGGGAAAACGGAACACCGATTACCGACAACATTATCCTCGTTTATAAACTGCTCTTAACATATCGCTATACTTACTCAAACTCTAATACAGCAATCAATTCATGGAAACGTCTCCTTTATTTCACTCTAAATACGGGTGCTTTTCCCATCAACTGAGTATTCAGATACGATGTTGAGTAAGTATACAATAGCCGCCAGCATCCTCGGTACAATGCCACAAGGGCCAATCTTAGATATAGGTTAGGTTAAGTAGATTAGTTAGATTTAATCTATGTACATAAATTGTAGTTTTGAAAATAAATATATTACCAATAGCGGCGATATTTTAGAAACAAATCCAAAGGGCTTGGCGGCTCCACCAAGAACATCTAAATTCGCAAATTTCGAGGATTTGTCTCTCTCTCACTCTTATGACGCCTTCGTTGGAGTGACAGAGAAAAATCCACGAAATGTACGAATTTCGATTTTCGCGGCAGAAGGCCAGTACGCATGCGCCCATCGCGCGTCTTGTCAAGCTGTCACATAACCTCAAATATCGGCAAAATCAAAACATATTGTGTGATGTTATTGCATTTAATTGGCTGATAAATATCATGCCATCGGGTCCGTCATTAGTATCAATTTGTAGTCGAACTGCTTTACTGATATTACGTTTAGTATTGTTTGTGAAGTGTTAGTGTTCTCGCAATTTTGCAGTGATATTTTGTGTAGGATAGCCTAACATTTTAAAGGTAAATATTATTCAATTTGGAGTAAGGCGGTCTCTTTCGCACAGTGTTTTGAACCGGTAACAAAAAAATATAAAATGATTGTGGTTATTTTGTTTTACATGCGATTTTGGATTTTATTGCCATAAAGACAGAGCTATTATTGGGTATGAATCTATGTAGGTATTGGTGTATATTTTTTACTAAAATCTGATGCAATTTTAGAAGTAAAATAAGAAATACGAAGCTTATGTACATACATGTTTAATATACATATCTTAGTAAGCCAGGAACCTTGTATATCTACCTGTAGTTTCGCCATGTCTGCCTGTCCGTCTGTCTGTCCGCAGCATAGTGCAGTGGCGTTTAGTACTAGACATTTTGTAATTTGGTACAGGTGCCTATAGGTACTTACATATTAAATCATGCAGACAAAGTGGTCGAATAAAATAAAGAAACATGTTTTTTACCCCTCTTTACGACTAAAAAACATGTGATTGTGATTTTTTTCACTAATTCTATACTCGTAGTGTGGGTTGAATAGGTATTTTAAAAAAATGAGAGTCTTTTTAATAACTTTTTTTCTAAAATGAATGTTTTCAGTAATAACCACTCAAGGATAAAAATAATTATGCCCCCCCTCTAACTTTTGATCTGTCGGTACAAATAATATGAAAAAAATTACGAAGAGTAAGATTATAGAATACTTTAAACTATAATCACCAAATTAAAAATTTAAAAAACCGACTTCAACCGGTTTCTCCATGATTCCCGATTTGTTTCCCTCATTGGTTTCCTCAAATCCTACTTTCTGAATGCAAATTCTTGTAAATGAATGAAAATTACCAAAAGCGCCATACATGTACCTATAACATTTGAAGAGATCCCTCGATTTCTCCAGGATCCCATCATCAGACCCCAACTTGGTGCCAATGGGACCATCTCGGGGTAATACACGTTCGATCACAAAAAGAAATTTTAGAATCGGTTCACTATTCTCGGAGATATCAGGTAACATACATACAACAAAAAAAAAAAAAAAATTCAGTCGAATTGAGAACCTCCTCCTTTTTTGAAGTCGGTTAAAAACTATTTTGAACATAATCGGCCAAGCTATTTTTGAATAACTACGGAACCTTACGCTGAGCATGGCCCGACATGCTCTTGAGCGAAATTTTAGTTTATTATGTCTACATTATAGACCCTCTTATCATTATGTATTATATTATAACGTTGTATAAAGTTCAAGAGCAATAAACATTAAGTTCGAAAGAATAAAACAACCCTCCACTCTTTTGCTCAAAGGTTAACTGGAAGAGATCCCTTACAGGGATAAGTTCGCCTTTGTACCTGTTAATTTTTTTGTATAAATGTGTATTATTAGATTATTACCTCTTTTGTGTACAAAGTATAAAGAATTTACACAAAAACATACATCGACCTCAATGAATGTTATCACCGTCATCAGGTATTAGAACACAAAGATATTTTACAGAAACTTTAGTAATTAACCCATATTTAGGCCAAAACACAACCAAACTTGGTACGAATAAAAACTGCGTATAATTTTATTCATTCAATATCCAAGTTTGAAAAAGTTCTCCAACAAGTTTTATGTAACAAAGAATTTCATCCTTTTATCATCCCTTTGACCCTTCGGAAGGGGTTTGTACTTGTCCATCTATATTAAAAGAAGAAAGACTTACTTTAGTATATTATATCTTGGAGTTGAGACTTTTTAGGATGGAAAAAAATGTCACACGTTTGGTATGACAAGATAAAATTATTATTCTACCATGGTACACAGTATGGACAGTAGACAGTATCATAACTGGGCATTTTCGCGAGAAGAGATACAAAAACTTATTTTTCTGAAACAGGTAAATTTTATGTTTTTCCTGCTCAGAATCACGAGCTCTTTCGATCCTACTAGAAGAAAAAAAGTGTCCCAAATTTTTGTTTCTATTACGTAACCGATTTTCAAACACTTTGTACAGCGGTTACAAAGTGGAGAGCATGTAAAATGTATGAAAAATGTGGGACCATTTTTTTCTTGTACTTTTTTTCTCCTAGATTGAAAGAGCTCGTTATTCTGAGTAGGAAAAACATTAAATTTACCTACCTTAAAAAAATTTTTTTTTTGTATCTCTTCTCGCGAAAATGCCCAACTAGGAACTGTGTTTAAGTAAAGTGTTTAAGGCCAAAACATAGTCCTATAGGCACCCACTCAAGGACCTGGGTCAAAATTCTTTTCGTTGTCTTGTTTCATATCACTCTGTCACGCTTTTAGTTGCTGTTTCGACTAAGTATATAAAAAAAAAATCCGGTGCACATTTCTTTTTCACGCTAGATTTTAATCCATACATCAGATATTGAAAAATAAACATCATCTCATACAAAAATCACTACTGCGTCACGTATTTTAGGGACACAAAATAAGACAATGAAAAGAATTTTGACCCGCCTACTGCAAACTCGATTTTTTAACGAACATCGTCATTTTCGAGAAACTGTCTTTCATTATCTTTCCGATGCCACCTTCCTTGAGACAGCAGAGGTGCATTTACGTTTTTTAAACTACAGTCGAGGAAATTCAATGTTTAGCACTTTGCGGTTCAAGTGAAATTAGTTGTGTTGTGTTGTATGTACTAAGCACGTCCAATGTAAAGTGAGCCATAAACTGCTAAACATTCAATTTCCTCGACCGTACATGTATAAGCCTACGAAAACTGTGCTCATACGCGGTACCTACAAGTCGTTGGGTGGGTTGTCACTTTTATGCAGGGCGTCGAAAAACTATATAGGACACAAAGGAAAAGTACCTTAAATATCGTAGACAGGATATTTTGCTGAAGTAAGACTACCACTAGTACATTACGAGACAAGTGCGAAAAACATGAAATTCGAAACGAGTTGCCATGTTTTAAATCAACTCGAGTTACCAATTTCCTTTTTGCACATGTTTCGTACGACGTTTTTTAGTGCAGATGGCCCTCCGAAGTTTTGGACCTGACGTAAAATGAGCCACTTCTCGCATTAGCGCCTAAAAATGGCACCATCTGTACTATAATACGACTTTATGTTATTTTTAAAAGTTAATAATAATATTTAAACATTCACAGATTTTTTTTTAAATTACTTATGTCGTTTGGGTTTTAAACCGACTCCAATGTGATACGGGTATAATGAACGCCTATAAAAACGAACTACGTTACTGAAATAAAAATAAAACCGAAATAAATAATTATAAATTTGGACAACTGCTTGAAGATAAAATACGTTTTCTATAATTTCACTATGCCCAGGGGAAATAAGGGTCTGTCCATAAAACGTCAGCCCAGAAATGGGATTTTAACGCCGATTTGGGCTTACCCTTATAAAAGCGTATTATATCAATGTCTAGGCAATTTATTTACACATTACTTTGTATGAATAAATATAATGAAAACGGTTAATTATGGAGTTCATAATTAAATTTCATACTTAAAACAATAAAATTATATGTGTATTGGATGTATGAGTTTATCTTACTTGGTGTAATAATAGTTAAGTATTTGGTATAATTCAAATACATTCACCGCTGTACAGTGTACATGGTACGTTTGTCTATCTTTTGCTTCCTATAGACAACTCCTTGGCTGAAAGGTTAACTGGAAGAGATTCCTTAGTACAAGGATAAGTTCGCCTTTGTACCAATTGTTTTGTGAACAATAAAGAATTTACATACATACCTACATAATTTAGTTATTTTTCGTTGTTCAATTTTTCAAAACGCCTCTAAAAAGCTAGGCCCTCCGAAAGATGTCGCGAGTGAGTAGTGACTACATAAATACACGTGACTTTAATGTATTAATTATATGTATACAGGGCGTCCCACGGCGATGCCACATGGAGGGTAAGTACCTTAAATATCATAGATAGCGTATTTTGCTGAAAGAAGACTTTATTTTATTTTTAAGACTTAGTAAAATTGCATTCAAATTTTTTTGATTTTTTTTTTGAAAAAAAAAGTACCCATGGAAAAAAAATATCGCGACTTCGGAGAAATCGAAATGATATCTTCTTTAAGTAAGATGTTCATTTCCAATAATTAAGGTATTTTTTCTCCGATGTCGCGATTTGTTTTATATGCAAATTTTTTTCAAAAAAAAAAACAAAAATATTTAAAACAAGTTGGCACTTGTTTTTTAAATCGAAATAATGTCTTCTTAATTATTGTTTTCTTTAAGTAAGATATTCATTTCCAATAATTAAGGTATTTTTTCTCCGTGGTCGCGATATTTTTTTCCATACATTTTTTTTCAAAAAAAATCAAAAAAATTTGAATGCAATTTTACTAAGTCTTAAAAATAAAATAAAGTATTCTTTCAGTAAAATACGCTATCTATGATATTTAAGGTACTTTCCCTCCACGTGGCATCGCCGTGGGACGCACTGTATACGAGTATAGTTGTATTATGGCTCACGAAAGTTTAACACGTTGGACGCCACGCGGCTCACCGGTGAGCCTTCACGATATTTCCGTTGAGGCCATGGTGAAATTGAGTAATGGGCTATTTTCTCAAAAATGAGATTTTGGTCATTTTGGATGCAAAATATTATATTTAGCAAAATAGATTAGGAGATACTAGCTTTTTTAAACGTCATAAAAACTCGAGTTTCATTAAAAGGCTCACCGGTGAGCCGCGTGGCCTGAACGGAAGGAATTGTGAACTTCCTTCCGCGGGGGCCGCGGGGTCACGCCGCGGCTCACCCGCCCGCACACCCCGCATTTGCCTGCGCATTCGCAAGTCTCGCAACTATCAGTACGGCTGGTATCCGGGCATTTTCACATCTAGGGACACCCAATTAGCTCAACTCTCACAAAAAAGTTATCGTCGATGTCAGTTTTGTAACGACAATTAAGCTTTTTTCACTTCTAGGCTAGGGTTGTCACTAGGTCTACATACAACACTCACAACATCCAATGGCTTTAAAATGGATGTTTCACCACGCTTACATTTGTAAATCACGGGATCCCACGCGGACGAGATTCCTTGCCCCACATTTTGATTAAAATTCCGATGTTTCTTAATTTCAATAGCTTCACATACTTTTCGGCTATGATGTATACCCTCGGTTGAGAGGACTTTCGGGTTATGGAGCTCAAGTGGTTAGGTCCAGACTCCAACAAATGCTCGGCCACAGCAGACTTATTCGTTTGACGCTTTTTAACAGCCGTGATATGTTCCTTGACCCTTTCCGCTATGGTGCGTTTAGTTTCCCCAATATAGGAACTACCACAGCTACAATCGATCTTATAAACACCCGGTGTGTGATAAGGTAAAACATCCTTAGGCGACCTTTGATACCCTGCCACCTTTGATAACGGCATATACACGGTTGGTATGGAATACTTATTCGAAAGCGTACCTATTTTGTCCGTTACACCCCTGTCATAAGGCAAAAATGCTGGTCGCCTCACAACATCTGAATGTTTTTTCCTCGATATTCGTCTGGGTTGCCGTCTGTTCATTATGTAGCCATTTCTCTTCAGAACCTCCTGAACGTGCGATAACTCAATTTCCAGAAATTCAGGGTCACAAAGGTCATGTGCTCTGTTCTTTAGAGAATTAACCACAGACTGAAGCTGCCGGTGAGACAGAGCGTTCAAATACCAGCCTGTGTGTGTGGGCTTCCTATAGACAGTGTGCGCCAAAGAACCATCATCTCGACCTATCACCTTCACGTCCAGAAAAGGCAAACTACGCTCCGATTCCAATTCATATGTGAATTTGACTTTAGTATGAATGGAATTGAGATACTGGAGTAATTGCTCAACTTCATGCTTGCCACCTCTCATAACGCAGAAGACATCATCGACATACCGCTTCCATAATTTCACTTCCGTGGTTGCAGATCTATGCTGGCCTCAAAATGCTCCATCCAGTTATTTGCTAAAACCGGTGCCACAGGGCTACCCATAGCAACTCCGTCGACGTCGATCTGGAGATAATGCCCCCCTTGATCTAAAAAGTAGCTTCCTTCTAAACAATTCCGGAGCCAAACCATGATAGAATTCACTATCTATTATGATTTTGTACCTTTGTTACTTTTGATAAGAATTATTTATAATTATAATAAATACCTTTAAGTTTACTATGCCAATTGTGATAAATTGTTTTACGAAAAGCTCAAGAATACAAGCTTTTTTAAACTTTAGTGCCATCTTGATAGCGAGTAAGTCGACGACGTTACCTATTTTTAAACTTAACTAAAAGTTGTATTATATGCTTAAAATTAGGTAAATAAATAAATCTAAACATTAAAAACTAATTTAGTTTATTTTTTTATCAAACTCGATATTTAAAATCTTTATTTGCAAGTCTTCAACTATATTTTACCTATGACGAGTTAGCCAACCCTAACTAAGTTCACAAAATGACGAAAAAATCATAAGTCCTTTACAGTACAAAAGAACCAAGGCAATTTGTATCTTCTCTAGGGCCACACGGCTCACCCTGCATACGTTTTTGGATGGAATAAGTGAACGGTGGCCTGTAAAACAGGTTTGAAATGAAGGCTCGCGATGGCTCACCGGTGACCCCCGTGGCCCCAATGGTTCAACATGGTTAGGCTCACCGGTGACCCCTGTGGCTCCAATGGAAAGACTACATTTTTGGCGTGGCGTTCAACGTGTTAAAGTACCCATACTAAGATTCTTACTTGTGTCTGTTTGGCAGTCTAATAAAGACATAGTAAACAAATTAACAAACATAAAAATATAAGTAGTAAGTTTAGGGGAATCTGGAGTGCAACAAAACTAGTGGGAAGTTTTTTTAATGGATTATCTACACAGGGTGGACTGTTTTTCCTTATCATAATACAATACTGAATGAATAATTAAAAGGATATACCATGATTCTTACTTATACACTCTGTAACATCAAAGGAGGCCTCAAATTGGCTAGGTACTCTTCAATATTTCATTAGATTCACTACAATAATGAATTTATCAAAAACAATTTTTTTGCTGGTAGGACCACGTGCAGGGTTCGCCCGGATAGCTACCACCGTCTTACTCATTAACCTGCCGCTAAATAGCAGTGTTTGCACTGCTGTGCTTCGGTTTGGGGGTACGATAGCCAGTGTAATTACTGGCATAGATAGAGGCAATCCATCTAAGTCCTCAAGATAGGCAGCGCATAGGCGATTTTTTGATCGCTAAGTCCATGGGCCTCAGTTCCTGCTTTCCACCAGGTTGGCTGAGAGCTCGGTTGTCTACCTTCGTCAGAGTAGCGAGGGGATACTTTACTCCGGGGCAAAGACTTCTGTTATATAAGTCGCAAGTCAGACCCCATATGGAGTATTGCTGTCACCTCTGGGCAGGAGCACCTGTATACCAGCTTGCACCCTTTGACTCGGTTCAGAGACGAGCTGTCCGAATAGTCGACGATCCCAGACTCACAGGCGGTATTGAACCCTTAAGTCTAAGGAGAGACTTCGCCTCCTTATGTGTGTTCTATCGTCTGTACAATGGGTTGTGCTCTGAAGAACTGTTCGACATGATGCCAACGTCCACTTTTCATCATCGCACCGCTCGCCACCGACTGGGCGCTCATCCTCACATCTTGCAACCTAAATGGTCGCGCACCGTGCGGTTTCAGAGGAACTTCCTCCCGCGGACGGTCCGTCTGTGGAATGAGCTCCCTGCCGAGGTTTTCCCGTTGGACTACAGTATGGGGTTCTTCAAAAGAGGAGTGTACAAGTTCTTATTGGGTTGGCAACGCGCATGTGACACCCCTGGGGTTGCAAGCACCCATAGGCTACGGTGACTGCTTTCCATCAGGCGGGCCGTATGCTTGTTTGCCACCGACGTGGTATAAAAAAAAAAAATGAAAAACAAAAAAATGATTGGCATGTCTTATTTTGTGACTCTACTTTAATTTAAGTGATTTTCACATGAAAACTGCCACTTAACGTAAATTAAAAACTAAAAAATTTGAGAATAGCTTTTATTAGGTAAGGATGAACTTTATTTTAACCGTAGAGCTTATTTTACCCTTTACACTTATAAAATTTACCCTTTATACTTTTTAAAGTAGGGTCACCAAAGTAACTTATACTCGTATCCATATCAATGTAATTTAATTAAATCCATTTATTTACATATACATACGTATAAGCATTACCGTATTTTAAGACACAAAAACGCTTACATAAAAGTCAAAAATAATAAAAAATATAGTAATTAAATAATATACAAAATGTCCCTAAAATAAATAAATTAAAATGAACTCAGCATAGAAAATTTTTACATATAACATCATTTTATCAGGCAAAAAAGCTGCTGATCATAGTAAAATGATTCTTTATTCAAGTAGGCATAGCAACAAGCACTTTTGAATCGTCAGGCACAATAGGACAATGAAATTCGAACTACCGGTTCTAACCCTACACCACTGACCCAAAAATAACCAGTAGAAACTCGGCGGGACTTTTTTTTTCAAATAATCATACATCTTATAAATAACACGAATAAAAAACGATAACATAATAAAATATTGACATCCTAGTGATGTCAGTATAAAATAGAACATTACGACACAAGTGCGAAAAACAGGAAATTCGAAAAGAGTGGCGATGTTTTAAAACACGACCGATAGGGAGTGTTTTAAATACGAGTTACGGATTTCGTTTTTGCACGAGTCTCGTAAAAAGTTTTTTAGTACAGATGGCCCTCCGAAGTTTTGAACCTGACGTAAAATGACCCACTTCACGCACTAGAGTCTAAAAAAGGCACCATCTGTACTAAATAATAATTATTATACCTACAATACTCAGAACGAGTATTTAATTTATCTACACTTTTAAAACGGCTATAATAAACAGACCCAATATTAATTGCAGTATCACATCGCTTTTATTACCCAACTTTTTACTTTACGCGCTGACTCTACATTTGGTTTAATTTTTGTTCAGCAACCCGAACGCGGTATAATTTATCTCTACCCTGAAATACCTTTATTAAACTCCCGTCGATTTTCATGAAAATTGCGCTTTAATACGATTTATTATTTAAATAAGAAAGATGGTGGTGCATTCGGGCTTAAAGAATTGAAAAATCGAATGATTACTCAACTTTGGGCTACTAGATTATTTTTTATACATTATAATGTTTCTTGTTTTAAGACTTCATTTTTAATAAAATAGAATAAATAAATATCTTGGGACATCTTGCACAAATCGACCTAGTCCCACGGTAAGCACAATTAATTATGTTGTGGGTACCAAGCGACGATATATTATGTAATATAATTATAGATACATATAGATACCTTAAACACAAACACAGCCATGACCAAGGAACAAATTTTTGTGATAAATAAATACACAAATAAGGCCCTCGCTGGGATTCGAACTTAGCGACTTGCAAAATTAGGAGGCGTTTATGGATAAAGGTGTTAGTACATTGTTTAATGAAATGTATATTATATTTTGAATTAAATAAATTTAAGTATCGAGTAAACACTGTCGTACACGTTCTTAATAGCTATTAAGAATCAAATATCCTTATGAGTTGTTTATAAACACTAATCCTATAAAAATGTCAGCCTCCGTAGCCTAGTTGGTAGTGACCCTGCCTACGAAGCCTCCCGGCGAGGGCATTACTTGTGTATTTATTTATCACAAATATATGTTCCTTGGTCGTGGCTGTCCTATGTATTTAAGTATATATATCGACGCTGGAAAGGAGAAATTGAATAAGCGACACTTTTGAAGATATTGAGTTATATACACCGTTAGAATCGGCGAATTTTTCTGCGTCGAATGAGCTAGGTTTCGTATCCATCTAACAACATTTGTGTCGCTTATCCCATTGGTGATTTAGAGAACTTTCGACCATTTTTTATTACTGAACGACTTGGTTTTTGACAACTTTTAGTAAATAGGAGATTAGATAAAATATAATTCAACATAATTAATCTTGGATTATTTTGCCTGTTCGTCATGACAAGTTAAATTTTACTTGGATATTTTTGCTGTGTAACAACTAAACTTCACTTGTCGGTTAGCTATTTCTACCTGACTGTATGATATGTTCTCATGTCGTTTGGACAATTTTACTTTCATCTTAATTTAATATTGAAGACGGTTAGACAATATTACTTGACTATGATATCTGAACTACTTATTGGCGTTTATTCATTTTTACCTACATTTATTTATGAACCATCCCCTTCACATATCCCTTTTTACTATTTACCTACTTTTGGAATGATGTTATAAAAATTCCTAAAACAGTTTTTCTTTTTTCACGTGTAATTAAATTCGTTTACTAGTCACGGAATGTTATTCATGTAATTAATATGACTAACTATGAAGTCTAAAATAGTTTCTCATTTTAAGTATGTGGATATTTCTTAATGATATATTTATGCTATTTTATCAATTTATATATTTTTACCCGAATATAAAATAAGCCACTTCGGCAGTTAGATAATTTTAACGGGATACATTCGTTATTTAAGTCTCGGGTAGACCTTTTTACCTTCCTTATTTCTTACACAACGTGTTGGTTAGATAATTTTACCTGAATCAATTTTTCCGACCATTTTGCTTAAGCGACAGTAAATCATTAAATAACACTTGAATACGTTAAATAATTAAAACATCGCATAGAAAACATATTTATGTACATAAATAATGCTTCAATTATTTGATTTGGCCTGCTGATTAATTTAAATTATTTTTTTTCGAAAATCTCGGCGGTTTTTTGCTTCTCCTGTAAAGTACGCACTGTGTCGCTTATCTAATTTCTCCTTTCCAGCGTCGATATGTATCTATTTATTATATATCACGTCACTGGGTACACAGGCCACATTACCACGTCATTAGCTTGAGCTTACCGTGGGACTAGGTCGATTCGTGTAAGATGTCCCAAGATATTTATTATTTATTTATGCTAACGTAACCTTTACTTGCCATCTCGGTATAGCTGCCAGTATGTAATCTCCAAGTTACTTGGAACTAGAAGTTCTCGCAACCTTTTCCAAGGTACTTTACCGTGTTGACAACACTTGAGTACATCTCGGCAACAAGGTGCCCAGAAACGAGGTTAGGCCTAAAAATATGCTAATTGACTCTTCAACATACGTTCTGAGAGTCTTAACTTAGACATTTGTCTGTGAGAGATGGTTTCTGTTTTTTTATGTGATGAAGGTAGACAACAGAGCTCTCAGCTCACCTGATGGAAAGCAGTAACTGAGGCCCATGGACGTAGCGATAAAAAAATCGCCTATGCGCTGCCTACCCTGAGGACTTACATGGATTGCCTCTATCTATTACTCCGACTATCGTACCTCCAAACCGAAACACAGCAGTGCAAACACTGCTATTAAGCGGCAGGTAATAAAACGGGTAAGACGGTGGTAGCTCTCCGAGCGGACCCTGCACGAGGCCTCCAGCAAACAAATCTTTATTACCTCGAAGACATATTTTTTTTTTACTGTACATAAAAAATAATTGGTAGGACAAAGTCAAAATCAAATGATTCCTTCTTTATTCGAGTGCTTGTTGCGCCAGAAACTTTCTTCTATCCGTCTTTACATCTATCCAGCAACAAGCACTTTGTAATCATCATATACAAAATCAACATAATAATAATAATTAATTTCAAGATTTCAGAGAAGAATCCGGCAAGAAACTCGGTGGGACTTATTCATTCATGTAATAAATGTTTTTTTTTATCTGACTTTTTTAAGGAGCTTGTCTGAAAAAAACATGTCGGCTCCGTTAGGCCTCTTCATTAAATCTTATAAGTTAAAACTAACAACGTTTGAAGTATTTAAACATAATTATTTTGAAATAAATGAAAATTTAATAATAATAACTACAGATGTAAAGTCTAAAAAGTTAGAATAATTGTCAAAGCGTTACAATGAGGCTGCGTTTCCACCAGAGATGTGCGAGGATGTGTTTCCATACAAACGACACCTCGCTCGAGTCATTAATAGGTGTCATTTGTATGGAAACTCATCCTCGCACATCTCTGGTGGAAAAGGTCTCACATGTTTTGCTGGTATTGTTGTAGCACGTAAAATATAAGGGGAACAAATACAACGACATAGGAAATTAAGTATAAGAAGTTTGTCATGCCTTCAGATTATTACCTACGTATTGAACACTTAAAATATTAATCTAAGGAGTAAAAACATTTCTGTATTAGCCAGGATCTAAGTTGAAATTTTAATACAAATTGAATACAATTCAATATACATAATTGAATTGAATTAATTTGAAATCTCCCACTCTAAGAAATTCGTTCGTTACTCAAAATGTGATTCGTCGAAATTCGTTGATTCGTTGATGCACCGTTATATTATGCTTACAGATTATGCAATATGTAATTTTGTCTTATAATTGATTCCGTTTAACAGGCATTGGTAAGCGATCCAAATACTTACCGCGGTATTTACCTGTATCACTTACAAATAAAATAAAATAAAATAAATAAATATCTTGGGACATCTTACACACATCAACCTATTCGCACGGTAAACTCAATTAAGGCTTGTGATGTGGGTACCAGGCTACGATATACTCGTACATATATAAATGGATAGATAGGTATATATGCTTAGATACATACACAGCCACGACCAAGGAACAAACATTTGTGATAAATAAATACACAAAGAATGCCCTCGCCGGGTTTCGAACCCGGAACCTCCAGCTTCTTAGGCAGGGTCACTACCAAGTAGGCTACATAGGCTGACAAATATATATCACTTTATATATTATAATTTTATAATCCCACAATGTCGTAACAGATGTGCTTACCACAGAAAAAATCAACTGCGAAAGACTGGTTGTCACGGGATTCGAACCCGCTTCCTCTGGATTGCCAGTCCAACGTGCTCCCAATTACACCAGACGACCTTCCGTCGATCACGGCGAATTTAGTCAATGGTATTGTGAAGCGAATCACTAGCGACATCTGTACTTAATGTTTCGAAGGTATTACAACCTTAAGCCACTCAAAGACCACAATCGTCCAATAATTTTATAATTATCCGGCTGTCCATTTTCAGGTCACAACTCTCCATTAGGCTAGAGCGACAGGCTACATATTTGTTTCTGTTCCAGCTATTTCCCAAGTGGCAGGCTTCCGCATAACCATGACTTATGTCCATACCTGGGATAACTCGGGGCATTTACTTATACGAAAGTGATGTAGCAAAATATTTTATCGACTAAAAATATATTGATGTTACTGTGAATGACAACATCAAAATGTTATTCGGCATAAATAAATATTAGATACTTACTCTTCAATTACGCGTTTATTTTATAATAGTTTTCAAAATATACAATTAATATTAAAATATCAATATTTAAATTGTCAATTTGATTAAAATGACATCTGCATACTAGTTTTTACTATCTCAAGAGGCCCGATATCAGATAATTATGACATTGAACCTCTGTACTGTAATCGAGAATGTTCAATAAGCACATATTTTATTATAATTATATCGACATCTTTTTAATCGATATCAAATCCCTATAACTTGCCCCCAGTTATCCCAGGTATGCTTATGTCATATTTGTCGAACAACTTTTTTCAGTAGATTGTATATTTTGGAAGTAACAATTTTGCATTGGTTTAGTGATTAATCCACTTAACGAAGCTAATTTTGTATTCGAAAGAGTGATAAAAATTGTCTACATTTTTCAATAATTACCTACTATATTTTGAAAGACAATAGGTCCATTATTGAAGAAAATTGAGGCGATAAATAAATAATCAAGTGTTTTACGAATTAAACAAAAGCCGATATACTAAGCAACTTCTATTAATGTCCCAAATAACCTGTCCTATTTAACGGAAATAAAAAAAAACACGTTGTATATTTATTGATAAAACATAGCACTTTTAATTTTAGGCATCTGACGATTTGAAATGAGTTTTAAAAACCATTTTTTTTTTTCAGAAATAAACGCATGAGCTAAGTGGGAGTATAAACGTCTACTAAAAATTATTATTACTAAAAAGTATTATCTACTAAAAATTATTTATCGAATGAAGTCCTCTTTAAGTACCTATATGAATTCAAACTAAAACTATTGACATAACCTTATATTCTAGAAGACACCCGTCAAAATACTCGACGCGATTAAATATTAATTATGCATATAGGTAATTAGGTAAAAGCAACGTACACAAATACGATAAGTTATTAATCTTCAAGTGTTATGGATGGTCCCCGTCACCCGTGAACCGTTGACAATGACCGCGCGATATCAGGCGAGTATTCCGATCGATTGCGCAAGAGTGGAGTAGTGGACACCAGTTTAGAGTGACCTCTGGATCATAATGTATATACGGCGTTTCTTAAGTCATTTATAATCTGGCACACACCGTACATATACAGCGTGTCCCAGAACTATGGGTCCATTGCAAAAAAAAACGAATGAAATAGTTATTTGTTATACAAGGGTGCAAAGTTGTATTTTACCCGCGAGTATGAAATTGAAACACGAGCAAGCGAAAGGATTCTATAGTTGAATTTCTAAAATAGAATCCTGAGCGCAGCGAGTGTTTTAACATACGAGAAGTAAAATACATACCCGTGTGTAGCACAAAACTTTTCCCCTCACTATAGCGAGGAAACTCAAAAAAGGTAATTATTTGTTCACATTACAATCAGGTTAGTGATAAAAATTTTCGAGATGCATCATGTATTTAGTGCAAGATTTTGTCGCAGTAAACTTAGCACGAAAAAGTAAACGCAGCACGATTTTAACACATTCCTGTAGTTGCACACCAACGCCAATGCATTATTAAATCATTCTCATTCACTATTTTTACAAAATTATAACAGAACACTCTGAAAGTTGTTTAGTTTACTATTTTTATGCTTGTTCGAGTCGGTGAATAAAGATTATAACCTATAATATTCATCGACAATGTTGACATATTCTGCGTTTTGTGATTGCGTCTAGTCATCTTATCATCATTCACTAAAACAACGGTTACTTATGGAACTTTAGGATTTATGTGTTAAAATCATCATATTATATAAAGGTTTGTATTTTACACTAAATTCTCAAACAAATTATTTAATTGTCATTAATGTGGGGCGGGAAAGTTCTTGAGTGGCGGCCACGTACCGGAAGGCGTAGCATGGGTAGGCCCCCCACAAGGTGGACTGATGACCTGGTGAAGGTCGCAGGAGTCCGCTGGATGCGGGTGGGCGCAGGACCGGTCATTGTGGCAATCTTTGGGAGAGGCCTATGTTCAGCAGTGGACGTCTTTCGGCTGATATGATGATGATGATGATGATGAATGTGGAATGACTTCCATGAGCATTTTACGTTTTATTATCTGTTAAACGAATGCTACTTCGCGCTACGCTCCAAGGTCGTTACTTTGCCACACCAGTGAATAATATGCGTTTTTACCCGTTCGTATTGAAGGATAAACGAGCGCTTTACGAGCTAGTGAGGGGAAAACAATATTTTACGTTGTAATTTTTGTGTTACGAAGTTATATTGTGTGTGATAACTATTGGCACTGAGAAAGGACAGCAAATTAAAAGTTTCTTTTGACAAACCCTATATCTTTTAAATTTATCCCCTTTTACTACTGCCGAAGGTTGTTGGACAAAGTATATCTGTATCACATAGTTTGTATGACTAACTTTCGTAACACAATTGACGCGATCGTGATTTTTGTTTTGATTATACATTTTGTTTGCAATAAGCCCATATGAAGGGAATGTACCTTAAATATTGTAGATAGATTTTGCTCAACAGTTAATAATTTATAAAAAAATCTTGCTTCGTCGCTAGTAAAAAAATAACATAATATTAAAATCTTATACCCTATCTTCGATATTATAGGCATTTTTCTTACATGCCCCATAGTTTTGGGACGCTTTGTTATTCCGTAGCGAAATTA
>JALPQI010024146.1:0-18854 GCA_025490895.1 Thaumatotibia leucotreta | reverse complement strand
GCTGAGACCCATGAGCAGCGCAACCAGTCATAGGTAGTTACAAATTGTTCCTTGACAGATAATGGACGGAGCTACGCTAAATCGTTTTGACCTGAAGTCGGTTGAGTAAAGATCGTCACTTGTTTATGTATCTACATATAGCAACGGCACGTTTTTTATATATATTAAATTTTATTCAAATTTAAATGGAAGATTACTTACATTTTTGTTGCTTCATTGCAACCATTTGTGCTTGGACTTGGGTTAGCGCTCGTATTTATTTGGAAACCAATAATGCGTTGCTTGTTTAGATAGTTCATTAATTTATTTTCACATATATTTTTTTATTTATATCACAGGTAGGTACACAAATGGATATTATCACAAAACAAAAAATAGATTAGGTACTTACAAAAAAAAACTAATAGAATTTCAGTCTTCAATTATAATACAATACGAAGTAACTTAACTAACTTATCTATAATTGGTTCACTTTTCATATTCGAATGCTGACCCACGAAAAATGTAAACAACTAGGTATCTATTTAGATAAATCTGTAACTACGGAGCTTTCAGTCTTAGGACACAAATATTGTTTCTTGTTGCTGTCACTGCAATAGTTATTATCTACCAAGCCAGCCGAAGCTGACGAACTACCGCTCTGTTTCCACCACTAACCCCTGCACAATACCCAAACTTCGATAACAAATGATCGTTCCGCACCAATTTGTCTACAAGTCGTTAAAATCGCGTTTCCTCTTATTAATTTTTGCTCCCCTCTAACGCCGAGGCACGCACTGTCTACTTCCGCTGCCAGAAAACCGGAAATACGTTGTTATAGACAAATTTTACGATATTGACAAATGTTCCGATAGGGAATAAAAAATGGCGTGCTGTGCAAAATGTCAATTGTAAAATAAAAACAATTTAAACTCTTTGACTTTTTAATAAGGTTTAAAGTATAACTTTAACCTAGACCTTTTGTCATTGATTGTGAGATTAAAAATAGCATTACTTTTATATTTGGACAAAAAGTTATTGTGGGAAAACAGCATTGTGTCGAATATGTACCTATATGTAGTAATGATACGTAGTCAATAACACCACAGCATATAATTTTGTTTTCAACTAGAATTGATTTTCTATCAAAAAAAATTATTCACAGCACGGTACATATTTCAGATTTAAGCACAAGATTTTTGTTTCCATAACCTGTGATGTTTTTATTTTTATGTTAAATGATTGTTAGACTCGATCTTTGCACGATACTATACTTATCCAGAAATATCATATATAATATCAGTTGTACAGTCAGCATATAATACCTATTTAATATGAATCTCGTAAATAGGAACATCAGTGTTGGCGAAATCGACTGCCCTGAATTGCTAAGTAAATTGTACTTCCACACCCCCGCTCAATCTAAAAGGTATCATCCCCCAATGTCTATCAAAAATGCTACTTCCAAATACCCTACTATTTTTTAACGTGTTATCTAAAGAACTTAATATAGATGTATCTTCAACTGTAGTAGAATTTCTACGGTGAGACGTATTCTAGTGCAATATTTCGAATCCTTTAAGTGTTACATTATTGTCCTTTCAATAGTTTTTATTTTTCAGTTTTTTGTCATGTTTGTAATTTGTTATTCTATTGTGGATCTCTAAGTGGGCCTTTCCAGAAAATTTCAGTGTGACAATACAATGGTAATGTTATTTGACATGTTAGGTAACTTTTGCATTTCGATAAAATAATAATGACTTTAATTAGTTGTCAACTAACAGAATGCATGTTTCGATATTAATTACAACTAATGATTAATAACACATAATCCGCCTTCCTAAGTGACAATTCTATGCTCGCAAGTTATGATCCATAAATCTAATTTCAGTGAACTAGTAGGTTATGTGTATGATATACGGTGGCAGAGTTCTAAGTTAAGGGCCACTCTGCGTTTGATTTATTTTGGACACAACCAAGGGAGTGTAAGAAACATTACCCACCACAATATGTATTTAATAATAGTACATTACTATAGAGGACGGGAAACGAAGGGTTACAGGCCAAGTAGACATAATACATCTGGCCGAAGGAACTGAGGCCAGATAGGGATACGTGGCCTGTAACCCTGTTTCTCGCCGAGATTTGTATAGTGCTTTTCTCAAACTTACCATGAAATAAAACGAACTGATTTCGCAAGACCATAATATTTCATTTGTAAATAAACCAATATTACTATTTCTATCGTATAAACATAAAAAAAACATTCGCGCCTAACTTTTTTTTTATCTGTTTGAGGTATCATTTTACCTGGTAGTGTAGACATTAGTTCTAAGGTTTTATTTTCTGTGGCTGAATGTCAAGACCTAGTATCAGAATTTGATGCTTCAAAACAAAAGACAGTTTGTTTGCAGTCCTAGGTGTGAAATAAATACATGAAATCTCTTTACATATCATCTTCGCACATGACACCGGATACATAGCATTTCCGGGTTTAATTTAAAGTAAGTTACATCAACATTCCGTAGCAAGTTCGAGAAAAAATTATATACTTAATTGATATATATTGAGCATATTTAATAGTTTTTTAAGATATATCATGTGAAATCCGGACAATTCACGACTCACACATGAAATGAAAATAAAAATAACAACTCGAAATTAATGAATTCTCTTGAGACTAATTTACTAGGTCTAGGATATAAATCGTGTAAACTTTAATTCCTATTTCATTTCCATTGATTTTCGTAGTGTTAAGTTGCATAAATATTGAATGTGACCAACCATACAATTTTAGTTTAAACAAGTTTTTTGACGCAATAAGCATTTTACTCTCCAGGTTATTCAAATATACTTAAAGTCGTATGAAAAAAGTCGGTAACGAAATATTTAAACCTCCTTCCCTTGAATCTCCCCAACGTTAAACTTGCGTCACACAAGATATCGTTTCCATTTTATATTTGCGTCTCGTCTCGCCAATATGCGCTTACCTATGACGCAATATTTCTGCAGGCATATCTAGAGTTTCAATTCAGCCAATTTGAAAGCAGTTTGAAAACTGAATTGCGAAAAGCCATCGTATAAAAACAATCTTATTTTAAAAACCTAAACACATTTTATTATCTTATGCGCTTCTTAAACGGTGTCGTATTTTATGTTAGTAGTTAGGTACATAGTCCTCATAATTCAAACGATGATTTTTAAATAAAATGAGTGTACATTTAAAAAGACAGTAAAGAAGAAAGTTTAAACATTTACTAGTGGACGTAATGTGGCACTAAATGGACAGTAAATTCAACGCTTAGAGAAAATAAAACTGTTATTTACGCTATTACTTGTCAAGCTTCCAGCTTTTAGATGAAACTCTGCAGGAGTTGCCAAGTCAAACGGTAATAAGATATACTAAATCAAAGAAGTACTAGTAGATTTGGAAAGCAAGCTTGTCAGCCTCCGTAGTCTAGTTGGTAGTGACCCTGCCTACGAAGCTGGACGTTCCGGATTTGAATCCCGGTGAGGGCATTATTTGTGTGTTTATTTATTTATCACAAATATTTGTTCCTTGGTCATAGCTGTCTGTCTATGTATTGTATAGTTCGAGAAATATAAATTGAATGTTTATTTTTACTATAATGTAGGTAGAAAGTTTCCAATTTATATTTCACGAACTATAATGATCTATACCTATATGTATCTATCTATTATATGTATATATCGTCGCCTAGTACCCACATCACAAGCCTTAATTGAGCTTACCGTGGGAATAGGTCGATTTGTGTTAAGATGTCCCAAGATATTTATTTATTATTATTTTGGCTCTTAAAAAGCAGAACACGAGTTGAATATGCAAATCTTAGCTATAACTAAGTAAAAAATGTGTAACACAATTATTTATCGAACCGGGTTACTCACGTATTTAAGTCGGTGATACGCGTCGGGCTGTGGCCGAGGGTGCTCCGGATGAGGACCCTCTTAATGGGTCGAAATATGGCGAGCAATCATCGACTTAAATACGTTAGTAACCCGGTTCGATAATATGTTAATATGTTCGAGTCTCACGTTAGTTATAATTCTACAACATATTATTTTTGTTAGATGTACAATTATTGACTAATATGACAAAACCGAGTTAAAATAATTCTATTTAATCTTTTTTTTTTCATACTGTTTCAATGTAGTACTGTGTAGTACTGTGAAGTACCTAGGTGGTGGGACAGTTTACCTACCTTTAAAATTAGTCAAGAGTCATTCATGTAATTATGCAATACTCGAGCCGTAGTCATAAGTAACTACTTATAATTACTTATGCTTTAAAATAAAACAGAGTTGTATATTAAGCTTGCTTGATAAACAAATTCAATTCAAAGAACATAATATTTTCATCGGTTACCGCAATGATTAATGAAATAAAACTGCCCCCCGCCCGCAGACCACGAACTCTTTAAATAGTTTTGCTTCAATTAGAACGTTTAACAGTATACATGTTAAACATAGTTTCAATTCTCTCAACCGTAATTTGAGTATATTTTTATTTTTTGTGCACCATTCCTTTTTATATTAAGTGAAGGCTATTTGAAGGCGATTGTAATGTTTTGTTCAAATTCTAACACCAAACTTTTGTCAATAAATAATTCCAAGCTTCACTTACGACTTGGGCATGTCACATGAATTTACTATTAATTACGTAATATGTAGCACCCTAATATGGTTACGGTCATTCTTTGAAAATGTCCGCGGACGCGTCTAGTTACCACGACTCTTTCATACATTGGACCGCAGAGATATTTTTTGAGAATGACCCATTTATGGCGTTTGTTCGGGAAGTAAGTGCACGTGACATATATTATATGGGTGTATTTTGCTGTAGCTTTCTCCACAAACTCTAGCTGAGTTCATTAAAATTATTAAGATTTGAGATACATTCTGTTTCTGTCTTGTTTTTCATAGGAAAGTTTTTATTTGTTTTAATGATCAGCGTCATGCTGACTATTCAAGATAATGGTTCCCAATTTATGTAAAACGATATCACAACATAACACCTTTAAAATATGCAACAACACAAGTGCATCAAAACAGTCCAGTAGCGGATAAGGATTTATTCCCCCAACGCAAACTTCCGACACCATTTGAAATTCATTCTTCAACGTGTGATGTAATAAAAATAGCAGCAGATATAGCAGCACTGTGATAAATTATGCACCCCTCGATTTGGAGATTGCTCAGGCGATGCATTAACGGAGCCTTTGATATTTTTCCACGTAAAGGTAATGGAAGTCAAACGTGTATTGTGGCGGAATTGTGATGTGGAAATTGTCAAGTAACATTTTGGATTACTGAAGTTTTATGAAAATGTACTTTTTGTCACATGCACTTACATACAATTGCTAAAACATGATACAAGTAGGCCACGGGGCGTAATGCTAATATAACTTATAAAGGATTCATGTTTACCTAGGTGGTTAAAAGCGGCATGATTTCTTTAAACTTCTAAAATTTACTTTTACAAACAATAATTTCAATAAGACAAAGTACTCAATTCATCAGCATCTGCTACCATTTTTTTAAGCCAAGTCCTAAGCCAATTAACAGTCCAGCTCGCTAGACAATTTTATCTTCATTTGTCCGGTTTTGTAAAATAGTATTATTCAGATTATTACATATCTGCGACCGGTTAAGGCCATTTTGGTTCCGTACTAAGCGTTCGTGAGACTGTCAAGTAGTTAGCCTTGTATGCATGACAAGACAACTCATTGCAGGGTGTACAATTTTAATGAACCATTTTCAACACACCGTACATGTATAAAGCTCATGGCAATAGTAAAAAGGCCCGATGGATCGGCCGCTTTACAGCCGGTTTACAGCCGCCATAAAGGCTGAGTAATTAGCCCACGACAATGTCTGACTCTTGACGCCTGCCATCCACAGGAAAACCGCCCGTTTCATTTCAATTAATCTAATGGCTTTGAAATTTTATTTCGGATAATGATGATCTTTTTGTGACTGTAGATAATAAATTACAGTCTCTTTTGTAATAGGTACTAATAAGTACGAGCACTTAGATCATTTATTCACTAAAAAAAAGAGAAAAAATAGGTACCTATTAGGTGTATTTGAAACTTTGGTACATGAATATTTATTTGTGATTATCTTAAAGTGCAGTAGCTTATTTTTTAACTTTACCTTTGAACCCTTAATTTGGCAATGTATGTCACAATGATCATAGTCTTCGACCCACTTTTTGTATTTTTTTAAGACAGAATTATCTGCTCTATACAATGGCGAGGAGGCTAGAATGCACGATTTTTTTGAAATTTGCCTAATTAAGGGTTAATAGATTTTATTTATGTCAGTGCAAATGGAAAGGTACCTTGTTACAACTGTTAAAATAGGCCTTACGTGTTCTTTAATAAACCATTTTAAGCACCGTAGCAAGGTACCTTTTCGGTCCTTTCCTAAAAATAAATATACAAACATTTTAAATTTGATTAGATTTGCAATAATCATGTACTTTATTAAGACGCCAGTCAGCGGCATGATCATGACCAACCCTAAATGGAGAGTCACCCGAACGCAGATAAATAAGTTCACACCCTATTAAGCTGCGGTGATTCAGCAAATGGCCGCCGGGGTAGTGTGGCGCCGGCTTAAGGTGGGGGATAATGAAAACGATAACTTATCTTAAATGAGATATTCTTGAAGCACTTTACTAGAAACTGAGATTTAGTAGGAGGTTGAAGCGATAGTTTAAACATCTATTAAAACACATTCAAGTCAGGTACCTATATACTCTGGCGAACCAGCTTGTCTGTAGAAAAAGGCGGTTGAATTTACCGCCATTAGTTCTACGGGCAGTCTAAAATTGAAAAGAAAAATCTATTGACAAGATGGTTACGTTACTAATTTTATATTACTGTCCCCACAGCATACATGCATTTATCTTTCTTAGTTAATATCCTCTTCGGTTACCGCGATGATTCCTCATGAAATAAAACTATTGAAACGGGTCGCCTGCAGACCACAAACCTTGTAAGGTGTTCGAAACGTCGGGATGCAGTTAATTTTAATTAATATACGCGAAATAATCCGTTTCAATCTTTTTCTTTGTAAATTTCTAAATGTATATTTCTCTCCTTCCTCAGAATAAATTTAAATAAAGGTTAGGTTAATGACCATTACGGCATAATTATGTATAAGTTAAACACACTACAGTCCATAATGTGATTGTAACCTCTAACAAATTCCCCTGTCTCGCAAGACAGTAGCGAAACTTGCAAATGTTCCCGGAGCGTGCGGAAGTTGACGGCAAACCGTCCAGCCGAGACATTCCAGTTCCCTTTGGCGAAGAATAAGCCTAACAAACCAGTGTAGAGCCATATAGTTGACAACACGTTCCAGAACATTATACAGGTATAGTATAGATATTTCAAGGAAGAATCTAAGTCAATTATATACTAATTAAATTATCCATAATGCATTTCGAAACCATTTGTTCTTGCAATTCAGAACATATATTATTTTTTATATGGTCGAATACAAAAAAATACGATTAAATATATTTTTTAGTTTGCAAATGACTTAATGAGTAAGAATAAATGTACGCAAAAGATTCTGTTATAAATCGAACTAATAAAAAACAACTGTACACAAAATAGTCAAACAACATGGGATAGGCAAAATTTTAAAGTAGATCTATTGTATAAATTAAATATGTATATCCAATGACAAGTATATGAAACCGAAACGATAAAATAAAACAGAAAAATCTAGTCACTATTGCACTTTTTAAAAAGGTAAAAAAACTTGATAAACCTTAAATTAAATTCACCTTTAAGTTCTGTTTTAATTAAACATGATAATCAAATCATATCATATACCTTAGAAAAAAATCCGAAGTAAAACCATTTTTTTTTGTTTTTATTGTATCCGTCAATCACCTGTCACATACCTAACTTCAGTTAACAATAGCTGCAATTAGGCACAGTGTATAAGTGAATCTAAAGCACCGGAAATAAACACATCATCTTGTATTGCATGTTCCCTGGTTTAACTGAGACCTCGACTCACCAATTTCGCAGCCGATGGGAACAGTTCTCTAGTGCAAGTTTACCTTTCCCCTCCATTATCTCATTAGATCCCATTGAGGGCTAATGTAGCGAAAACGGGGCATTTGACAGATATTCACAATTTGCTAGTGACAGAATGTCATTATTACCCTCGCTCGTTAAGAAATCTCCTATTGTATTTTTTAACAAACCAAAGTTTAACACTGAACTTATGAACTACATATTTATTTTACAAAATGTTATAAATAGCACCAGGTAGATATTGTAAAGCATGTTTAATTATATTTCTTACGCTTAAAAAGCTATAGGTATTTCTTATTCATAAATTTCGCTCAGTCCAAAAATATTAAAATCCAAATTTAATATACCCATCAGAACGAAACACAATAATTTCTTTCAAACAGTAGCTACACGTATGCACATATGCCATATGCCTTAAAACACTTACCGACCTTCCATTGTTTCTCTTTTATCAACTTGGGCACAGATTGTTTTCTTATGACCATTAATTACATTGTAGGTTAATATTGTTCCACATTTACGGCATTAACTCCTATTGTTATACAATTAAAGGAAGTGCCCCGGGGCAGCGTACTCGCGCCCGTCCCTTTGCTCCCTGCATTATCCTAATAGTAAGTCCCTAATAAAGGTATGCCCTAAACAGAGATGGCCTGAATTAAATAATGTTAATACGAGAACTTAAATATATATTTTAGTATCGGTCTTGCTTGGGCCGTAACTGTATTAAACTATATTTTAAAGACAAACGGGTCTTAATAGCGTAAACTTAAAATATGAGTATATATTTTGTCTTTAAAATATGAGTGATAATCGTGAAAGTTTAAATCAATATGTGTTAAAATATGTACGAAGGATTCACACAATTTTTTTCAGAATGTTCTTTAGCTTATCTGTTTTGAAACGTCATATTCATATTCATTGCATTCAATATGTAAAAAATATTGATCAACATCAACGAATTACATTTTTAACGTTAATCAACTAAGTTTTTTGAGGTATAGCGTGTGTGAAGGTAAACATTATTTTTAACTAAAATAGAATAGATACGTGATTAAATTGCACATGCGGAAAAAATAAAACAACCGATAACTTCCCCAGCTACGTGAATTGGCACTTTTATCTCTGTTGCTGTGAGCTAGCTGCCGGAATTTGCATTTTATTCTAAATATATTTTTTTACAAACAAAATAAAGATAGACAGAAGGTCCACAAGTTGGTTCTGCTACCATAGAAAAACTTTAATTTATAATCCGATTCCTTATACTTAATTTCCTTCAAATGCTCGTTATTAATAATTATAAATATACATGTATACTTATTGAAATCGTATTCAGAACCTATAAAACCTAACTTAAACGTTATTTAATAGTAGGTGGGTATATGTAATAATTAATAATACTTATAATCTAAAGAAAAAATACTGAGTTTACCAACGCCGGAAGTTGGATTCGAACCCACGTTCTCAGCTTTCGCGGCTGATATATATTATACTCGTATACAGGATGGAAAATCTTTTTGATCCCACAATGTCGTAACAGATGTGCTTACCATAGAAAAAATAAGAAGAGGACCGAATAAGCAAGGTTTAGGCTGCGGCTCCATTGAGGTGGAGAGGAGCGGAGATGTGCAAAATTGACCAATTACATTCTTCAAATTTAAAATTCGAAACACTATGATGCGGTCTCATTGGCCAATTTTGTACATCTCCGCTCCTCTCCGCCTCAATAGAGCCGCAGCCTTATACTGCTACGTAGTTGCATTTTTCAGTGCTATGGGCCTGCTGTCGCTAGATGTTTTATAAAACAGCCACCTTCGCAACGCCGCGGGAGACTGAGCTAGATTATGGTAATGTCTCTAATCGGACGACCTCAGTCGAATGGGTGCCTCACAATACACCCATTATCATAATGGCTTCATATAAACATGTTACCAGGTTTGCGATAAAATAATGAAATCGTACTCAAGTAAAACGTTTTAGGGTTCCGTAGTAAACAAGGGTCGTCTGTTTTTTATTCAGTGAATATATCGATGAAAGGTCTTTAACAAAGAATGTATATGAGTCTCAAAAAACAGTTTTTTTCTAAAGTCAATATTTTCGGAGATAACCGCTTTAAAAGAAAAAATGGACTCGTAGTATACTTTAAAATAAAACTATTTTGAATATAATCGGCCCAGCCGTTTTTTAACTACATGCGTGGCCCGACATGCTCTTGGCCGGTTTTATATTATAAAATTACTCCAAACTGAGCTTTTATTGAAATTTTGTGCTAAATTAGTGCTTAATTGTCGTCACAATCCTGACTAAAATTAATGTTTTTTTAATTTCACGCTAAAAATTAAAAAGCTCTTATACATCATTGGATCCTTGACCATTACTGGCGCCATCTCTCTAATAACATCTTCGATGCCTAAGAATTATAAATCTAAGATCTTTACTTTTATCCTTCCCGCTCAGCAATACGCGAGTAAGTACGAGCGTAAGTCCGCGTTAATATCGCGGCGGCGTGAGCTCATGATAAGCACACTGTAGCCGTACCTACCATGAGTTGTAAAGTAAAAGATACGTTAAGTTTTACTCGATACGTGTCTAACGCATTCTATCGCGATCGCACTGGTACATTGGTGCGAGCGCGATGGCCTGATTTACGTATCGAGTAAAACCTAACGTTACCGATACTTGCAAAGTCATGGTACGGCTACTGGACTCTAACCCCCTTATTCATAAACGTCTGCTAACTTAATAAGCCGCTAATAATTGTCCCTTTTGCTGTCATGGACACATTGTTAAGACCGAAAGGAACCAAAAATTATTAGCGGCTTGTTAAGTTAGCAGACGTTTGAATCATGAATAAGGGGGTAAGTAGGTACGTTTGCTTTTGTTGTAATTTAAATCTAAGTTACTAACATAACAGTTCAAACAAACGGAATTCATGCAATACTCGTATGTATAATTGACTCGTAGGTATATATAACTACGAAGCTGGAGGCCAGAGATCCCATGCCAAATTCTCGTGAGAACATAGGTAAATGTAAATTCATGAATAGGTATATTTGGGCAACAAGTAACTGACCCTAAATTACAGCGTTAATATGTGTTTTATGCCATTACGTGAAAACTTTAATATTACATTAGGTACCTCATTACTACTTACAGCGTTAAGTGCCTCGATTTCATAGTGACTTAGCCTGTATGACGCATCTGAGCCAACCAGTTTCGGAGTAGACCTGAAACAAGAACAACTTATGAATCCTGTTAAGTATGTTAATGACTTTTTGAGTAATAGGTATTTACAGTGACAATATTTTTAATTTTTTTTTAATTTGTTAACTACACTGTAGGTATGTAAACTCCGGTCAAAAATAGCACTACGACAGTTTAATTTCTATAAACGTACGTGCGGGAGAATGCATGATGAAATCCATGAAACTTATGAACCAAAATGATAATCTAGGTACATTTAAAATGACAAGCCGTACAAAAAGCTACGTTTACCTGTTTACGTATTTTCATTTTGACTAAATATTCATCTGAAGGTATACTTAATCAATTTTAATTTATCTTAGTAGTAGTTTGTTCGGATTCGTTTTGCATGCATGTAGTATTATGATTGTGAATGAGGTCTAAGCCAAAGTTTATTTAGTGAAATGCTAAAGTTTTGATACTGCACTACGCCAGTTTAACAGTGTGGTATAAAAGTTATCCAGGTGCCTTAGCCGACGTTTAATTATTAACATTCATAACCGTTGGTAAGTGAATTTATGAATGTATAGCTCTTGGCTAAATTGCGTGGGTCTAATTCAAGCGAATTCATGGAAAATACATTGACATACCTATATGAAAATGAATTAAAACAGTTTTCATTACAATTTATTTTATGTGTGTGTATTTGTACTACATAAGTACCTGTAATTTGTGTAAGTACGACAAAACGTACAAGTGCGTTACTTAGGATTTTTGTCTACACAGACCGTACTGGTAAGAGTAAATGAGATCATATGAATATTGTCCTACTATCATCATCATCAGCCTATGTTAGTCCACTGCTGGACGTAGGCCTCTCCTATTAACTAATGCGTATAGACGCATTAGGAGGTAAATATTCATAATCGCCACGCTGGGCAACCGGATTGGCGATTGCAGTAATGTGTCCACTAGGATGACGCTGCTGCCAATCATCAATCTTGTAGAATGGTCAGTGACACTTCAATCCCTTAGTCGACTCTTACGACACCCGCAGGAGGAGTTGGGGTGGTGACAAATGTATTCTTACTGCCGTCACCACACGGCGTCCTACTATACCTATACCTAATGTGGTTACCGATCAGGCTAGTGACAAATCTCATAAGATCGAAATTAGCACACTTTATGAGGTTGTAGAGATGGAATAATATATCTAATGGGTATTATACTGCATTAGCACTTACGCTTTCCCCAAAAATGTTAAGCAGCGGACATTTTTGTGCCAGATTATTTTTGGCTATGTTTTATTCCTGTAGAAAATTAAGATTTAAATACTACAATACACTACACGAATACTAATTCCTACAATACACAAGGCAAACAAATCACCGGATTTTTTTTATTATTAACTATTCAAATGCACCTCTGCATTGGGAAGTTTATATCTGTAGGTATAAACTTTCTTACCAGTTGCTTTTAATTGTTCGACATGCGTTTGTAAAATACTTTTCATCACACTTGCTGTCTAAGCGCGCCATTGTTTGCGCGCGCAGCGGGAGTAATAGTAAAGTGAAATTCCCTAGGGAGTAATAAAAATGTCAGTATGTCATTTAATAATGTTATTTCTTAAAACTTATTTTTTTGTCGGCAAGTGTGATGAAAAACATTGTATGCATCACGGTCGGTAAGCGGAATACTAACACGAGTCATAAAAGCCCTCCGCCTAGGCGTCGGGCTTCTAACACTCTCGTTAGTAATTTCGTACTTACCTCCCTTGATGCACAATGTACTATTCTCATCTCACACAAGAATAAGTTCACGTGCTTCCTCGGGACATTGTAAAATTAAAGGTTATTAAAATGAATTTGGAATCCCGTTTAAACCTAACGCTCATAGACTTATAAACTATTTCGTCTCCTCTTAGATAATTCCGTATGCTTAAATTAAGCACACACACAAATTGCTAACAATAGACCACAGGATTTTTTGGTTTCATTGATTTTATGACCGTTGTTTATTTCTTTCCCGCGTATAGTAGAGCCACGCCCTTCGCAGGTAAGACAAATACGCTCATTTCCCGCGGAGAGCGCCCGAACGTCCGCGTCCGGACAAATTGTACCCGAACTTCTTATTCCGGATCCGGAGCTCTAATTACACTACGGAGCGGTTGTAAAACGATCCTGTCACAGTTTGGTCTAAAATTATTTCAGACTTCTTTTTTTCTTAATTGACTATTATTCAGGAAGATCTTGGCTATTTGGACAAACCCTGAATCTCCATACAGGTTTACTGCTTAGAAATGGTCGAACGTTAACATTTCTTAATTGAATAAAAAAAAAAACAATACGATCTGAATTTATGTGTTACTGCACTGGCAGCGCAATTCCAAATAGGCTTGGTGATGATGACATTTGTCTAAAGTCAGAACCTTATTAATAACATGATTAAATGAGCTAATGAGGTTGAAATAGGTTTCATACTTTTATCTGAGGACAGTATGGTGACAGAAGCAACTGACACATACAGGTTGTTCCAAAGTAAAAAATCGAAATTTACTTAATTTTTTACCTACATCAATTGATATGATACTGCTCTTTATTTTGTTACGAAGAAACTAGGTTTTTAGTGACTAGGCGTGTAATCAGTTAACAAAGAAAGCTAGTTAATTTCAATGAAATCTAGTTTTGAAAAGGCGAAACGGGATTCACTAGTTAAAGTTTTATGTAATATCGCTATATCGCCCTATTCAACAGGAAGGACGCTCTTATGTATTAGGTAAGCATCTTTTTTTTAAAGAAAATTCCTGGGGGCTGTTTCTCGAAAGCTTGTAAATTGTAATACAAGTGCAAGTCTCTTTTTGACACTATAAGTTAAATAAGGACTTCCGCTTGTATTACAAGTTACAAGCTTTTGAGAAATAGGCTCCTGCTATTATACAGGTTTCGGAATAAGGCCGCAGCGTGCTCACGAGAAGGCGAAAAGTTTTGCCGCCTCCGTTTTATTTATGGCGGCTCACGGTGCAAAATCGCCATTTTTTTATATTCCACGTTGACTGATTACCACGAAAACTGATTTAATCTTCAAGAAAAGAGTTATTGTTTTCAATTAGTTAAACATTATTGAGATTACGTTAAAAGCCTTTAACTTTTTAGTAGGTAGTAATGGGATTACCATAAAAACGATTACTTAATGTTAAAATACGTTATTTATAGAAATATAAATAAATATCTGAATTCTGGGAGGTAAGGCATCAATATTTTATATATTTAACACTAGCTCTCTGGTAATGAGAAAGTTTCTAATTATTTGATGTTACTAATATGCACGCCAAAAGCCGTCATTTTCAGACTAATAATCTAATATGCGCTCCTCTACAGACGTTACGCATGCGAAGCATGTCACTTTCTTTTCAAAGCTGATCTTACACAAATTAATTTATTTTCGATATCAATTTATGCATAGTATTGAACAATATACGAAAGAAAACCTGCCATTACTCGGAACAAACTTTAAATAAAGACAGCCACTTTTATTGCCTTTTGATCTGTCTGAAAAGTTACAAACATGAATTGAAATATAAAACTTGTACGTGAAGTGTAGCCAGTAGCCATACTATGACTTTGCAAGTATCGGTAACGTTAGGTTTTTATCGTCATGTAAAGCAGGCCATCACGCTCGATCCAATGCACCAGAGCGAGCGCGATAGAACGCATTTACGTAGGTATCGAGTAAAACAACGTATCTTTTACTTTCCAACTCATGGTACGACTACAGTACCAGTCAATGTTCAGTTATGCAAAGCGACAATTCGATGCTTGGAATATTTCATTGGCGGTATTCCTATACTTATTATTATACTTCACAAACGAATAAATTAACCGTTGTTTCTATGTTATGCGCTTCGAAATGTTTTGACATTTAAATCCCTAAGCTATTCAGTAAAAAAGTATACATTTTTTTCATAGATTTTATTTTAACCTGGCATTCTAATGAATGTATCTCATTAAATCATAGTATAAAAATCATAACTTCTAAGCTATAAAATAGTCAGAAAACAATATAAGGAGAAGAATATCTATACTGCCATTGCATGAAGATTTGCTCTTACCATAGTACGTGGCTGATTAGTCCCACTTTTATCGTTTATCACTTCCACATCACTTTCACATTCGAAATCACAAGATCTATCAGAACAACAAACGACTGTAACATAAGACCACTAACATAACAGTGCAACTCAAAATATTTTCGGTTATTCTTTGAAGACAACAATCCTTTGTCGATTCACACTGACGTGACAATAGCACAATAACAAGCCCACGAAAACAATATAGACATGTTTTTTCTCAGCTTTACACCATGAGACATGAGACGGGATAGCCTGGCTTATAGAAGTCGTTTCTTGAGATTGTAGTATTAGGGTTCATAATAATATTTTACGATTTTTTACGACTGAAAAACATTGAGTTTGTTGTCAAAGGTGACACGTGTTGAGTAGGGGGACAAGTAAAAAACTTTACAATCTTCTTTGATTCTAATAAATCGACTTAAGTGTAATAGTATAATTAAGTTTTAATTAATTGAACGTATTGGCAAAATTTGAAACGTTTTTAGAACAGTTTTTGTAGAACAATTATTCAGTATATGCAAATAAAATATATTAATAAAATGTAATTGCAATACAGCTAGGTAATAACAGCAATAAGGCTTCTATCGCGTAGTAAATACTGGTCAATGGTCATCTATTCATAATGATGGTAATGATAATGATGATGATGATTAAAATGGTGGTCATCGAAGTGGGGGCAAAACACGTGCGGAACTAGACAGGTTATCGATTAACAAAAGTCTTAACAGTAACGACTTCTTTTAAACTTACGCATAAAAATGCAACGCTATTGAAACAATAACCATTTTCTGAAGAATACAGCGTACATATGCAATAATATAACATCCTCTTCCCACTCAAATTAAATTCTAGCACCTCTAAATTCTAAATCTAAACCAGGAGCTCAACCAAAACCATCTGTCATTTTGATGTATAGTTTGCGAGGTGTTCTAATATGCCGAGCGTCGTTTCTCCCGCTGCAGTGGCTTGTAGGCCGAGATGAATAGGCTTCGGTAACGCGCCTCTGAATTGTCTGGGAAGTTAAATAAAATATATGAAATTATTTTAGTGTAGTCTTCGTAGTTCCTTGATAAGTAAAATAGATAAATATCAAGGGACATTCGTACACAAATCAATGTAGTCCCATGGTAAAATTTATTATGGCTTGTGTTGTGGGTACTAGGCGACATTGTGTTTAAAACATAGATGTAAATAAATACTTAGATACATGGAAAACTACTACGACTGAAGATAAAGACTTCAGTGCAATTCATAATTTTAATGATAGTGAAAACAAATCAGGTTTCCATAAAAAAAATAATAGCTTACAACTGCCTTTACTTTTTATGCGATCGGTATCCAGTAAAATATTAAAACTAAACATTTAACCTACCTAATTGAAGAGATTCTAAAATGTATCAAAATTACCTAAGTTTTTACACGTTCATTGCGCTTAGAAAATTTATAGTTTTTTTTTGTGAACTTACAACCTTGTCACCCTATTAACACATCTAGCTGTCAGCATCGCTTCTCGCCATCTACTTACGTTATTGACAAGTCGTCACGTCTGTCTCGCGCTATATTTTCTCGCGATATATTTACCGATTGACCTTTATTTGTAACTGTTTAAATTCTTATATTGGTGGTACTCATACAGCTAGTTTCATAATAAGTTTTAACCTACCGTAGCAAATTATGTATCTAATAAAAAGCATTTAGAATGTTTAGTATATGTATGTACTAAATAATGACTTATAGTAGGCACACAGTAGTAGCTAGTTATACGGTTCTTTCCCAGATAAGAACTACAAAGAATATAATTGTAATATAGCTTATAGTATAGGCTAGGTTAGTTAGATTAGTTAAATTTAATATAGGTATGTATTAGGTTTTGAAAATTAAAAAAGTTATAAAAGTCATTTCAAAAGATTTATATTTGACGGGTCCACGGAAAGAACATGTCTAGTCAATACAAATTACTGAAGGAAAAACCACCTTACTTTTAACAGAATAAGGTGTGAATTTGCTCTGATTTTTTTAAACACTGGACATGTTTTTCCGTGGATCCTTCATTTGGCCATGAAAACTAATCCATTTCCAGAATGTGTCGCATATACAAAAACAAACAACAATATATCACCCCCTAACCACATTATGCAATGCATCCCCTGTTTACATTTCAGAACGCAAGGTTTGTTAGTATTTACTAATTGATACACAGACACCCCCTGCTAAGAAAATAACCATAAAATTGACAACCCCACACCCTTACCTAGACAGAAATAACAGTTTTGCCAAACATCTGTCCGGGTCCATATTGGTTCTATTAGTACAATTTTATACGGGGAACAGAAGTGTGGAGACGTGGGTATTAAATTATCATTAAAAGTAGTTTTTGTACTAGCTTCGGTTGTTTAACCTTCTTACCACTTGTCATTTTTAATCACAAGTCAGCTTTATCATAAATTTGCAGCATTTTACTAGTACGAGTACTAAAAACAGATTGATTAAGCTTTCTGAAATTACTAGTGCGTGTCAATCAATGCCAGTAGTTTTTTGAGAGAAACTTAAAAGATTTTAATCAAGCAAACACACTACATAATTATACTCAATGCACATACACAATTATACATAATTATTCTCATAATAAAAACTTACACATAACTCTTTGTCTATAAAGTCGATAGTAGAAGCCATTTTCGGACTAAAATAAATGTTATCTATTGTGATGTCGGACGTTGTCAAACACATGGCTCTCCCTCGAGCTATCACTTTCAAGACGACCTTGTAAGGCATCCGTTTATTTTTATAACGCTACCCCGATAGTTCACATTTCACGTCCCAGTAGGGCAATATGATATTTTTGTCTACGCGACTAGTTTCAAACTGCTTGAACTTAACCAGGGATTCCCTTGCGAGCCCTGAGTTTATTTTAGTTTTTACCAATACACTTCGACTACGTCAATTTCGGCCCAATAAAACTACAATGTCTTTTAAGTACTTGGAATGTATTATTAATAGTGATCGGACAATGAGAGCAAAACTTGAACAAAACATTTAGAAACGACATAATTGAGTTTAAAAAGCCCTGAAAACATTAATTTATATCCCTACAACCAAAATTGTGTTTATTCTAGATTTAGATATGGTTATGGACACTAATTTGCCATAAATATAGATACTCATTGAAAAAGGCATTTGCCGTCACATCAACCCTTGTTGAAAGAGTATGACATTTTATTTTATGTGACGTCCTTCGCCACAAAACATTAAACACTTTTCTGTGTCCTCGTTTTTGAGTAAATATCTTACAACTGAAACGAGAGTTTGTTGAAGCCGAAGTATTATTATGATAATACAGTTATATTTAGTTACTAACCCCCTTATTCATAAACGGCTCTTAACTTAGCAAGCCACTAAGTATTAATTGTTTGTCCCTTTCGGTCACATCAATGTCTATAAAACCAAAAGGAACAATAATACTTTGCAGTTTGATAAGTTAGGGG
>JALPQI010024145.1:0-16928 GCA_025490895.1 Thaumatotibia leucotreta | reverse complement strand
AACAACTCTTTTCTAGATAAAATTTTGTGTCATTTGTTGTATCAACAGTCCTTTCGGATCCCTTTCTCATTCCGGTTTGATAATAATAATAGCATTTTTGAACAGTCAGACACAATAGCAAGTAAAAAAAGCTACTGCCCTTTTTTAACTCTACACCACTGACCCGAGAAGAACAAGTAAGAAACTAGTGCAAAAATGATCTACATATACTATAGGGCCTACATATATGATCTACATATACTTAAAAAATATGATGGGTCAATCTTATTTAGTTACGACTCGGTTCAATATTCAATTAGCCTCTAGACAAAGTTTAATAGATATGTTTCCTCGCAAAAAAAATCCGATCGTCAATATTTTACCTTTCAAATGAAAATTAAGTAAATAAATCTTGCTGCCATGACTGTGGTGCTCCACATAGGAACTTTTAACAGGTTATCGTGCTTATAATTAGCAGAAGCTATGATTTTCACTACATTCTAGTCTGAAAAAGAGAGGTCTAGGGACTAGAACTCTCTCTTTGCAATTTAATGTCCTTGTCTAGCGTGTAGTTTTCTCAAGATATTAATATTTAAGTTGCTCAACTTACCCGACTGTTAAACTACTTAGTCACTCTCTATCCTAGAATTGATAGACACCTAAATATCTATATAAAAAAAATATATTAGATGTCATAATACATATCACGTTCTTGTATGTAAGTATGGAGTTGGGAACGGGAAGGTACTGACCATGAGCGAGTTCGAAATTCTACTTTTAGAGACTTTTTATTGTATCTCTCACTCGCACTTGTAACATTTACATAGTGGGTTTACAATTATCATAAATATCAAGGTAAAATTGTTGAAGTTCGCTTGGAGAAACGTACCGCGGAATAAACGTCATTTTTTAAACGTGAAGAGTATTCAAGTTGCAAATAACAGAAGCATATCATTGTTATTGTATTTTATGCCACGATAATGACGAAGCATACGTCACATGTTGGTGGTGGTGTGTTATCATCCTCGTACCTTAAGTATGTGTAGCGACTTGAGTTGGAGTGTAATAAGTAGGTAACTAAACGAATATATTCTACCGATCGCGACACGAATGACGCGATACTTTTTTTTTTTCTTTTAGGTTCCCGAGTGATCGAGGATTGGCTGTGTACCTATTGCCGGTTCACATACCTTCATAAGATACATTTTATGAAGATTTAGGTTCCAGTAATATCAGACTTTTATTGATCACTGCGTCCGGTTTTTTGCTTTTGATTTCATCACTACCCATTCCAATAAGGACCATCACACGTTATTGATTCAAGACCTCCTTGAATACTTCTCAACCATCATTTCTACTACAATGTAAAGATGGGTGGGTGTACTTGGCATTCGAATGTTTGCTTAGCTTCAAGTGCAGTATTGAATTATTTGTCTAAAAAGTTGGTAAATTTTAGGAAGCTAAAGACCAACTACTCGTACAGACACTTGAAAATCTTTTCTTGATATTAAATATCCGGTACTAGAGTCAGATAGCTAATAAACCTACGCAGTCTTCCAAATGACTAACTACGTATGCAATTTTTTACGCATTTTGAAGTACGTATGAAGGTAGGTGAACCTCAACTGTCAATAAATCTTTAGTGCGAAACTGTGAAGTATTTTGCTTAACTTTGGTAGGCTTTGTATGTACATCTTAGTAATGTATTGTGTTTCGCTCATTTTGTGGATCACCGTTGAACGTGTCTTTACTTTATATATTATAAACCATTGGGTGCAACTGGTCCTAATTTAGACCGACAATGACGTGGTAAAGCGTCATCCTATTGTCTATGCGTGTTCAAATTAAACAGGAAATACCCGCTACAATCAGCGCTGCTGGTTAAAGTATGATTCTCCACCGGACCAGAAACGACCGCGTTTCGTGTTGCGAATATTTATTCCTGCATGCGATTCCTAGACGTCGATGTGTAAGTAACAATTAGAATTTTCTAGAACCAATGGAAAGGCGTAGCATTTGTGGCCTAGTGTGGTTTACCAAAGTTTGATTTGCACAATAAATAATGAAGTCACTTGCAATCGAGGCACAGTATTGATTTGTTCACTTTGTAACGTTGCCGTTGGGGCATAAATGTTAGATACGAGTATAATGAAAATTTGAGTGGCAAATACTCTGTAAGGTATAATTACAGTTTTTATTGCGGGGTTTTAGGTTTCTTTGATCGAACGGCCCCATACAGGTCTCACTCTGCCCACTAGAGCGTACCATACCATGACCGTAGCACGAACATATTATCAGATAAAAAAATATGCTTTGTATTGAAAAGTATGAGACGGTGTTGGCTGGCGCCGCGCCGGAACGTCCTAGTGGGCATACCTAGTCTCATACTTTTCAATACAAAGAATAGTTTTTTGCCTCATACGTTCATGCAACGGCCACAGTATGGTACGGTCTAGTGGGCAGAGACCTCACAATATTTTTTTTTCTTTTTCTACAAATTGAATATTTGTTTTGTAAAATAAAAAAAGATATAATCTTATTTTGTTAAAATTATACCAATGCCAACCTTTGAATTTTTCTACGGTACCTAACCTACTTTAAATAGGACCGATGCATCAGTTCCATTTTGACATTTTAATTGTTGTAATATTTCTGAAACTTATGTATCAAGTCTGTTGAAAGTGTAAACATATATATTAAATTTGCACAGACCAAGGATTTTGGTACACCTTTTTATAAAGTATGTCAATATCAACCACTAACATTCAAATTGCTAAAAAGATTATACTCGTTGTTTTAAATTAACTATTTGGACCAAGGCGGTCAAACTGTGTAATACTTAGTTATATCAAACAGCGAATGATTAATAATGACAACAGTAGGTAAGTCACTACTTAAAAAAAAGAGTTTTATTGACCACATGGACAGATATGTTCGGAAAGAGTGGCAGCTGGTAGCAGAAAAAGGAACTAAAGGGAGATTACAGAGGTACAAGACATTTTTATTTTTTAAAATCATTAATATAAGTGGGATAGTCAGAAAGTAAGTCCACGTTGAACTCACGAATTAATGTTCACTAATGGCACCAGCTCATATTTTAATGCACAATCTACGCAAATACTCAAATGTACATACAAAAAATGGATGGAAAACTAAATATTGAATATTCGACCAAATTGATATGGAAACCTACGCTTTGGTACATCAACAATGATATTTAGTAGCGACTTGCAGTTCAATAAAAGATGAAGTCCCCATACGGACAGAGAAATGAAAAATAAAGTCCGCGACCTTGACTGGCGCGTGTTAAATGCAGTGATTGGACAACGCTCCATACTCGTACACCGTATAACCGTGTGTAAGGTTCTAACCCGTACCATGAGCTCCCGCCGGGTTATTAACACGGATTTTCTTTCTATCTGGCTCGTTCGCACCAATCCGCTAGTACGAGCGGGATGGAGAGAAAGTAAGTCCGCGTTAATAACGCGGCGGCAGCGCGGTAAGCACGTATTACGTAACAAATTCGAGTACGCTAATATCAACTTGTCATCTTTCTTACATATACGATACGATACGTTACTAATTATCTAATGAATACGTAATGTCAATATTGTGGGTCGAGAGATATTTCACGGGAACAGATTTAAGATTTTTATTAGTGATATTTGATGTTACATTCAAATGACGTTCAAAATATGAAACAAAAAATGTTTATTGTAATACATTTTGAACACAAACCTGTACCTACTAGGAAACTCAGTATAAAATACATTTATAAGTACTTACATTTAAAATAAAACTATGGAAACGGACGAAATCGCGTATATTAACTAACTTTACAGTAGGTACTTTACTTTACTTTGTAAAATGTTCCAAACGTCGGAATGAAGTTAATAGTACATTACTATAGAGGACGGGAAACGAAGGGTTACAGGCCAAGTAGATATATCTGGCCGAAGGGACTGAGGCCAGATAGGGATACGCGGCCTGTAACCCTGTTTCTCGCCGAGATTTGTATAGTGCTTTTCTCAAACTTGCCATGAAATAAAAGGAACTGATTTCGCCGAACCATACTATTAAAATTTGTAAATAAACCAATAGTACAGTATCGTAAAACATTAAAAAAACATTCGCGCCTATTTTTTTTTAATCTATTTGAGGTGTCTTTTTAACTGTTGGTATAGACATTAGTTCTAAGGTAATTCTTTTTCTGTGGCTGAATGTCAAGACCTGGTGTCACAATTTGACGTTTCAAAACAAAAGACAGTCTGTTTGCAGTCCTAGGTGTGAAATAAATACATGAAATCTCTTTACATATCATCTTAGCACATGACACCGGATATATAGTATTTCCGGGTTTAATTTAAAGTAAGTAACATCAACATTACGTAGCAAGTTTGAGAAAAGTTAGTTTTCTTATTCTACTTTACTTCATTTGAGACCAGTAATTGCATTTGTCGAAAGAGTTTCGAAGTCCGCCATGCTTCCGCTGAAGGGCACTCAAAAATGATGTATTGTTTGATCTGGGCAGCGACACGGGTACTCTGCTGACTCGCACCAACCCTATCTGCATCTGCACCGAAGTCAAGCGCAATTTCCAACTCCTGCCCTTATTCGGTTTAAGGTGCATGCAGAGCAAAAGAGCATTCGCTGTTCTATTCCTCACTCTACGAAATCAACGAATCACGTTTCGTGTAACGATCGAATTTCGTAGAGTATGGAGATAGAACAGCGAATGCTCTTTTGGTCTGCATGCACCTTTAGCAGGCACCAGACTCGCCAGGGCGCGCCAAAGTCAAAAGTGTCAAAACCCATCAATCGCTTCTCAATCTTATCATCGTTAAGTTCAAACAGGGAGACCACGCTTAGCACATGGTTGGTGTGATAGTATATCGCTACGAGATAAATTTCCCATCTTTTACTAACTATATTAATAAAAGAGGGACGGATAGTTCATCTCGCGGCGACATATTGTCACATCAATCATGTGCTAAGTCTACTGGACCAGTAGACTATTACTGGTGTATGGATATATTTAGGTCTCTAGGAATTGACCCGGCTCGCCATTCTGATGCCCACGTGCATAGTAGGTTTTCTAGTAGTTTCAGATCGTAAAATCTTTTTTACGGGGGGCGTGCGGGACATAGCATTATTAGCTTAAAGTCTGAGGACTTTAAGCGCGTGGAGGTCTTGGTGTATAGGCAAGCCTGGGTTCTCGAGGATTTCAGCGATACCCCGGTCGAGGCACTTTTCACGTCTGAGGATGGTTAAATCGGCACAACTTACTACTGACATAATTAAAATAACTAACTGATGATAACGAGGTACTATTTTTGTGTTGATTCTAAAAATGTCATAAATCGTGCAACATGGTAACGCTAGAGTTCAACGCGCGAGCACTTTCATTGACGGGCCTAGGGGAACAATGATATTATTTAAAATATAGGTGTGACTGAGATTTAGTAAAAGTGCATATAATAATTGCAATTTAAATCTTTAGTTTGTAAACGATGACATTCAATAGTTTCAATCTATTAAAACTGGTCCCTCCATTGAAACGATTGTCATAAAAAGAAATCAAATTACGTAGCATTTGCTTGGCCTCATCCACATTTCGTAAAAATTCAGCGTTTAGAATGCCCGAAGTGTTTTGACTGCTATGTCACGCAATAATGGGAATTTCATACTTTGACATTCCATTTGCTTAGCACATGATTGCTATGGCAGAATGTCGCCGCGAGATAAATTTGTTGGTGTATTTTTTTAAAAAACGAGCCGAAATTTTAGGCACTGTATTTTTTGGTAAGTGACGTATTAGAAGTGTTGTATTACTATATTAGCACGAGTACCTGGGGGAGTCTACGTTAATTTGTATTTTAACCAACCCACTGCAACCTAACTGAAGAAAGAAAAAATGCGAAACCAATTACATTTTACAGGTGTACTTACTTTCAGGTATATTATTGATACCAGCAGAATGTGATAATGTCAAGTGATGAGCGCGTGATGGTTAGGTACCTGCAAAAAAAGAGATAAATTTAGTAATTAGCACATTTAATATCAAGCGATGTTTAATCAACGCAATGCCTTTGTAAGATTTACATCATCATCATTTTCAATCTATAGACGTCCACTCCTTGCCATAGGCCTTCCTCTGTAGGGAGGTTGCCGTAAATTCCGTTATCGCTACGCTTGGCTGTCGGGTTGGCGATTACAGTCATAACAATATGAGTACACCATGTTTTAAAGCATGCTGCTGCCCAAGAAGCCATCCGCCAGTGGTCCTGGATCCTGGATACAGGATAATTTTTGCTTCTGTAAGTACAGCGGTCCTTACGACGACGTAGTAAAATAAGTAAATTTATTTAAATTTGATGGAATCATTATAGGTCATAAGTCACAAAGTGATTTTTAAGTTTACGAAGGCGATTATAATACTCGTACTGTACGCACGTTTCATTAAGCAGACTGGCCAAGTTTTCTTTTTCATATACTTATTATTATTTTGCAATGTGTCAACGTCAAAAAATAAAGATAAAGGGTTTTATTTTAGTGAAATATAAATACAAACTATTTTACTTGTTATCATAATAATAAGTAGGTATATGCAATCAAATGTAAGCTCAGTGTATTTTTTTAAATTAAAGTGCTTCAATCAAATTTAGAAGAGCGGTCATGTAGCACCACACCGTACGACAATTTGTAGCAAGCTGTTACGTCACGTTACTCGTAGTCAATGAATTTTAACGCGCTGAATCGTCGTCATTATTTGTACAATTGAAAAATAAAAAATACTTAGCTAATTACAGTTTTTTTAAGAAACAAGCCTATTATGCAATAGTCAATAGAAGTAGCTGAGCAAGTTTTTGTTTTCGTCATAGCCTCAAAAGCACCAACTCAAAGCGGTTGACAGGACTCCAAACTCGGTTCACATCGAAAGCGACTGAATTACGTAGGTGGTTTATTGTTTGCTGTCAGCCATTTAAAAACGCGTCTTCTAATAAATCTCATTGCGTGCATTCTGTCCTGGTTGGTGGTTATGGTGAGTGGTTTGATCGATGTTCATATGAAGTTAGGTGTTAGGTGAGACTGTTCAATTCGTACATAGTACAGTCAAGCAAATCTATTCACGTACCTCGCTCTTGTCACTATGTCACTATTATAATGTAGGTCAAAAACATACACAAATACATTTCCTTTATTGTACACTCAAAGTGAAAAAATTTTTTGGTACCTATACAATTGGTTGTTATAAGGGTTGCGTATACAAATATTTAGTACTTTGCGCGTATCTATATTTTTTGGTTATCACTAGTTTCATCGAGACGTTTTAGAAAACAAATTGAAAAAGCTTCCTTTTTGACGCGAAACGGAAAACTAGGAATACCACTATAAACGGCTTTTCACTGTACCACATTAGAAAATTTTTGATGAATTATAAGGAAACCATCAATAAAAAAATCGTAAGCAAGTGCAGTTCCTTACAGAACGGTGATTATTACCTGTTCTCATGCAATGTAGGCTCAAACAGCTGGTGGTTGGCTACTAATTGTTGACACAATGTGACTCAAATAATCATAAATTTGACACAAACAAAATAAACGAGCAAAATAATGTTTATTCAATTTAGGCACGCTACATTGCACCTATGAATGTCAATATTGCAAAATTAAGTATTAATAGCTACCTCCTGTTCAACCCGATATCACTGGCTCGAGAATAAATTAAAAAATTTTTATCAACAGTAAAATCGGCTAGACTTTTTTTAAACATAATAAAAAACCCGAAAAATGCATGTCTATTTGACTCAGGAATCGAGGGTTCCATACAAACTTGAATCACCTAATATAACTTTACTACTACGAACCATAATATAATTATGTAGGTATAAGATAAATAATAGTTCAGGGAAGTTTAGGAATAAGTTCGAATTTGTACTTACCTTCATAGTTATACTCCTATGTATGTGTATTTTACCAGTGTTTGGCCTACAATAAAGTGCTTTAGCAAAGCGAACTTTAGAAAGAACTACAAAATATTTTCTTCGGTCACCGCGAGGATTACACATGAAGTAAAACTATGAAATTTGATAAACTGGCGTATATTAACTAATTTTAACTACATTCCGACGTTTCGAACACTTTACAGGGTTCGTGGTCTGCGGATGTCATGGAATGTAGTTAAAATTAGTTAATATACACGAGTTTATCTGTTTTAGTTTTATTTCAAAGAAGTACAAATTTATTATTTGGAAAACGACTTAATTCACTAACATACTATGATAACGAAGACACAGTAAATGTTTGTTACACCCTGTGTATAGGCAGCTTTATCAACTGTTGAAAGCTGGCAACCCTACGAGGCTAGAATGTGGTCGCGAGGGGCAAAAACTGGATCCCACAGACGTCCACAATGAGGTCGCAGGTAAGAGAAAGGCACAGATCCCGTTCCCACTAGATGGATTATTTCCACTAAATAAACTTTATATTTTACGTCAACTGGGACATTTTTGTCTTGAAATGTTATTTCTGCAGACGTTTAGGTCACTGGCAAGAGTTAAGCAGTTTAGGCATAGATCTTATTTTTTGTTGTATAATTATATTCCTTGGTTGCACATTACACAAGCTAAATTGTACACTTTTAGTCAATTGCACTTTTTCTGTATCAGAATCGAAACTGCAGTTGATTCTGAATACAAGAGACATAAAGATGTCATATTTGAGAATCGATTTTTGTTGGAGGTAGTTACATAAGTGCATGGGTAAAATTTGAATGAATTCACCCATGGATGGCAACTTCATTTTCGCAGCCAGGTGTACATAAGTATAATATTATTATAATTATATCAGTCGTCTGTCTAGTTAACCAAGCAAAAATATTATTAACACTAAAATTTTATTACAACGACCCAACTTCGTTTCAGATATTAAAATATTTAAAAGTAAGTTTACGCGATGAAGTACAGTTTGTCAGTAAAATAGATTATCGTGAAAGTTTAATTTAATATAATGAAGTTCAGTTCGCAACGCGGGAACTTCAACTTTTCACACCAGGGTGCTTAGACAAGTTGCCAATCGCTAACGCTTAATCGTCAATCGTAAACGAAAGGCAGCTGCCTGTCTTTGCCGCACTGATTTGAATGAGTGATAGAGACGGAAAACTACGATACGCTACTAAGCGCAAGCAATTGGCAACTTGGCTAAGCATCCTGGCGAAGCTGCGGACTCGACGTTACGCAACACACAATATATACAAACACATTAGCAGTGAGTTATTAAAACAGTTGCAAGGTCTGTGGGAGATGCATCTGTGGAGAAAGCACATACACTTGTCTTGCTAGTTTGAGCAATACGATTGTAATACAGTGCATGTAAGGTCAGTGACGTTATTCGATTGTTTAAAGTTGTGTGACTGTGTCAAGTACTGATAGTAGGTCAGTAAAAACCGGTGTTTGAATTATTTTACACCAGTGAGCTGTTTGTAGGTATATGCATTTATTTATTTCGGGAATCTTAAGCTTAATATTATCTCTGAGGAAACCTGAGTTTTCGAGTTAGCGAGCGAAGTTCAGTCGCCTAGAAGGCTACCGTGAATTTCCGAAGTCGTAAATTTCCAGGATTTGTCTCTGTCACTCCAACGAAGGCGTCATTCGAGTAATGGAGACAAATCCTCGAAATTTGCGGGTTTGAAGTGTGATTTCTAGCTCTATGGCAAGTAAACAGAGAGTCCATAGAACTGACACTGACCAATCAGATAGCCATTTGACAATGTGACGGTTTCTACTCGACAGATTATAATCTATCGAAAAATAATGCGTTAAATTGGAAACAGTATAACGCATTTGACAATCTATCGATAGTTTACAATTTCGCTAGGTCAATTATAATCTAACGGTATTTAAGGACTGACTGACTGAATATACAAACGATACTCCTCCTGCAGGCTTAGCACATGATTGGTGCGACAGTATGTCGCCGCGAGATAGATCTCCCGCCCTTCGCTAGCTATATTAATAAAAGAGGGACGGATAGACTATCTCGCGGCGAGATACTGTCGCGCCAATGATGTGCTAAGCATACTGGAGTATGTGTGGCTGCTCCCGCGTTTCCGCTACTGCAGCTGTGGCCGGGTCGCATCCCACAAGGGTGGGACGGTCTTTGCACCGTCATTTGGGGACGGTGATGAGAGGCTGTTGAAGGAAGATTTGCCATGGGCATGGCGAGAGAGAAAAATGATTTTGGTGATGATGATGCGGTAAAGGCAAGTCAAGGCAAGGCAAAGTTCGATCTGAGCGAGATCTGAAAAGGAAGACAGATGGAGAGAGAGAGAGGCTGGTGCTCGATGCTCGATGCGCGGCTGTCGGCGCGTCGCTAGCGGCAGTGCTGGCTCGTCGTTGAGAGTCTGCTGCTAAGGAAGAGAGAAAATGGTGACCCAGCGGGGGCACCTGGGCAGGGCCCCGCTGGGTCGAGAGAGAGAGCTGCTGGCGTCAGTCGTCTGGCGGCTGTGTTCATTTTACTAAGAGGACACACTTAAACGTCTATTATACATCGGTTTTAAAATCGATCGATGAACAGTTTACAGCCATGAAATTAGCAAAGCCATCTTTTTCAATTGATATATGTTTGCTTTTCACGTATCCATTACTATATCTGATAAGACATATTCAATTTGATAATCGTAAATTGATTCTGCACAATGGTGTACAGAAAAATATTCACTGTGAAAGATTGCAAATATCTAGGACATTTTAAGTCGACGTTGTACTAAATCATTAAACAATTTAGAGAGTGTCATATGCTTGAAGATTCACCGAAGTCTAAACACAGAAATCTTAGTTGCATACCTTAAAAATGGCTATTGAACTTTACGTCGTTTCACTAAAAAAGTATGGAATTTTTGCATTTTGGTGGCCCACAAAAGGTACCTAAAATATGATAGTAATGACATTACCGCAGTCCTAATACTGTCATCCTGTCGTAGAAGAGTATGTGTCTGAGTAGAAAATCATACAAAAAAACAATGTCGGGAAGAACGCCCTTGCTTGGCAGGCAATTTGATTATATGGTCTTTTAACTGCTTCCTATTTCGCAACAGGGCCAAGTTAGCTGGGATATTTATAGAAAATATTGCATCCAAAATCGGTTTTTTTATGTCTATCGAAGACATAGTATCTTCTCACCGGTTATTTTGGTCTAATTTGGCAAGAGCACATCATAAGGGTTAGACATTAGAGCTATTTAATTAAATAATCATAGATTTTGTTTAAAAAGACGACATCCATAAAATTGTCTTCATCTTCATCCTATATAGCAGTAATGGCCTATTGTGAAGGTACACTTAAGAAACGATAGATGAAAAACTAAATCATTGAGAAAATTCAAACGTGTACAGTTCGCAACTAGTCGAAAAATGTCAAAAAGTAGTTTGCAGAACATAAGTTTCGTGGCCAAACAGTAGTCTAAAAATGTAGTTGCCGATAATTAATATATTAATTGAGACATTACTTATTATTTGTATATTTTTAGTTAAATAATATTTCACAAATAAAAATAAAATATGATAAAAGAAAAAAATATTTACGTGAGGTTTTTCATGTCCGCTTAGTAAAATGAACAGTCCTTATCTATAGGTAGTTACGGTGGCATGCATATATCCAAGTGCCTACGCACTTCGCGATTCTTTGTTATTTCCTTTAGGTACACTTAAGAAACGATAGACGAAAAACTAAATCATTGAAAAAATTCAAACGTGTACAGTTCGCAACTAGTCGAAAAATGTCAAAAAGTAGTTTGCAGAACATAAGTTTCGTGGCCAAACAGTAGTCTAAAAATGTAGTTGCCGATAATTAATATATTAATTGAGACATTACTTATTATTTGTATATTTTTAGTTAAATAATATTTCACAAATAAAAATAAAATATGATAAAAGAAAAAAATATTTACGTGAGGTTTTTCATGTCCGCTTAGTAAAATGAACAGTCCTTATCTATAGTTAGTTACGGTGGCATGCATATATCCAAGTCCCTACGCACTTCGCGATTCTTTGTTAATGCCATTAGAGCCGATTTTATGGATGTCGTCTTTTTAAACAAAATCTATGATTATTTAATTAAATAGCTCTAATGGCCATTAGGACACGATTAACCACTTCACTATTTCAATTGTGTAATGTAAAGCATTACACAAATCAATTTAAATATCAATCGAACCATTATTATCCATTATAGGCAAGTAACTATCGATTGTGTATCCATGGTGCAATGGGCCCTTTCCAGCGACCTTACCAACGAGATCAGTGGGCTAACGACCTCTCGGCGAGTCGAAAACTTCTGGACGAATAAACTGGATATTTATTGTACTTTCTTTTTCATCGACAGTCACCGGAAAAAGTTTCTTTAGAATTTTAACTTTTAAACAAATATTTATCGCTATAACTTCCTTTTAACATAATAAAGAGATGCCTTTCTCATGTTAAAAGGAAGTTGTATAATGCGATATGTAATTTATTTATAAAACTTATAGTAAATAAAATATATTAGCTTAAGCGTTTGAAACAAAAGATATTTAATATTACTAAATCAAGTGTTTGTTTCCCTTTTTTGGTATACAATCTAATTATACTTAAGTAGTACCTACCAATGAGGCATGTATGATATATAATATACAAGCTTTTCGCATTGTTGAACTCCTAATTACGAGGTAAATGCCCATAATTGCAATCGGATTGACGATACACTGGTATCGTCAATCCGATATATTGCAATTATGGGCCACTATTGAGTGGCCACTATGATAACGCTGCTGCCCATCATCAATCGTCAATAAATGCTTAGTGACACGTCAAGTTGGGGTGGTGACAAATATGTTCTTACTGCCGTCACCACGCAGACCATTGTATGATTATGCTAATCTAATTATTGAAAACCTTGTCAGGTAAGTTCGTGTCGGATTAAAACACGTTAGCTGGACTCAGCAGTTATCGGAGAAAGTGCGTGGATGTCCAGCTCGATTTGTGATTATGTAAATGTAAAGTACACGACACAAAATAAATAAAAAAAACTTGCGCAACCGATAGATTAATAGGCCGTAATAACATGCTGGGTTATAATATAATCAAATAGAAGTGGGTGAGAATAAGCTGGAAAAAAAAACTACGTAATAAGACTCGACACTTTTATTTGTATTAACAGTTAACACTCCATTCAGTAGACGAGTAGACTTTATATCGTTGCATTGCAATACAGTTTACGAATAAAACGGTTTACGGTTACGAAACAAAAATAAAAATTAACTTTGACGACAATTTTACATCTACTTACTCATAAGAATGTATTTTCTGAGGTCGCCCAGTAACGTGTTGATCAATATAAATTAGAATATTTTTTTTTGTGTTGCACCTGACATCTACTCAGTACAGTAAAAGTGAATACTACTGTCAACAATACAATACAATACAAAACTCTTTATTGCACACCTCACACGTAATAAAGAACAAAAGTTTACAAAACAAAAGAAATACAAACAACAGAGGTCACAAAAGGCGGCCTTATCGCTAAAAAGCGATCTCTTCCAGACAACCTTTGAGTAGTGGAGACACGATTACAAAAATGTAGGTAGTAGGTGGTGCAGAAAAAGGAAAATATTTAAAAATAATACTAACAACACAAACGAAAATTCTAATAGACATACATAAATAAATGTAATCATATGAACATACATATACCAGCTACATATATAAATACATATAAGCATATCAAGTAGAGGAAAATAACAGTGTCAATCATTAAAATTAAGTAAGAGACAAATAATATTCCTTAACGTTGGATTTAAAAGCGACTACGGATTGTGCTTGTTTTATGTGTAAAGGGAGAGAGTTCCACAGTTTAACAGACTGAAAAGTAAATGAACAATTGTAAAATTTGGAAGAAGATGAAGGTACAGTTAGGAGCAAATTTTGAGATGATCTAAGTGAGTTTAAGTAAGAAATCCGTTCTTTTAGATAGCGTGGAGTTGCAGGATTAAAAAGTACAGAATAAAGAAGGGAGAGTATTACTCGTATGTGAGAGTTACGGCGGTGTCAAATATCGTGGCTAAAAATATTATTTTCAAATAATAAGTATTATATCAATTAGTCACGGATATATTAAGAGGTGTTCAAACTGAAAATCTTATTGAGAGCATGTACCCCCATTACATGCTCGAAATAAGATTTTCAGTGTAAAACCTCTTAAAGTACCTATCCGTGACTAATTGTTATAATTTTTTTTTTTTTTTTTTTTTTTTTTTATACCACTTCGGTGGCAAACAAGCATACGGCCCGCCTGATGGAAAGCAGTCACCGTAGCCTATGGGCGCCTGCAACCTCAGGGGGTCACATGCGCGTTGCCGACCCAATAAAAATAACGTTGGCACAACAAAGTGGCTCCACTCCACCTGATCGTAAGTGAAAAGTAGAGCCCAAATCGCGGCGGCAACGAACAGGAGACAATCAGTAACCTGTTAGTTGCCACCGCCTTGCTGGCCCGCTAGATGCTGGTAAATACACCGGCTGACCCCGAAACACGGCAAACACGAAGGTAAGTCATTTCACGGGCGTTTACACCGAATGTACGGTGGTAGCCAACCAGGCGGGTACTAGTAAAAATACCCTACCACCGGCTAATACCCTACCACCGGCTGAATACTTACCTTATTTATAAATCTCGTGATAATATAGATATTTTTAGACAAATTAATGTTATTAATTTAATAATATGGGGGCATTACAGAAATCGGATGAGTAAGCCTTCCAATGTTCTATTACGTTTCGATCATAAAGTACTCGTAAACGTAGCAGTCCTCGTCACTGACCCAATATATGTCAATGCAATCTCGGCGACTACTGAGTAACTGCAGTTTATGGCATTGTAAAGAATCAGTTTAATTGATAATACATTTTATGTCATAATAATAAAAGTAAACAGATGTGCGGCATCTATTGTGTACTAAGGTGCAGGTTATTGATCTGTATGCTTAGCACATGATTGCCGCGACAGTAAACAGGGTAAGTAATATAACGTATACGAACTTATGCTATATAAATCATAATGTATAAATTCAGTTTGTATAAATACCTGTCGCCTGGTAATCACAACACAAGCCTTAATTGAGCTTACCGTGGGACTAGGTTGATTTGTGTAAGATGTCCCAAGATATTTATTTATTTTATTATTATTATTTACAAATGTATTATGCCTAACGTGTAATAAATATAACGTATAAAAGGTATAATTATTAAATGAATAATTGTAAAATGTATAATGAACGTAACATATAATATCGTTTACGATAACGATTAATTGGTATAACATTGAAATAATCTAATATACAAAACAACTATCTTACACAAAATATAAGCCCCTACAATTTTTTTATAATTAAACTATAGAATTATCATTATATTTCATTTGAATTGATTTACTATTATATAATATATATTATATTTATATTTATCCGTTTATTAAGCCGTATCCGTATAGGAAGCGATTTAGACCTGGGAACCGGTCGACGAAGCCCCGCTGCGTCGACCGGTTTTTCGACCGCCCCGGGGCTTCTATTTCTGCTCTAAGGGATAAAAGGTACCTAACGAACCTATCCAGGTTAGAGTAGGGGATGTACAAAGTTATTTTTTAATGCGGGGGGGCTCCGCCCCCCCGTCCCCCCTTTTTTTGGTTTCGCAAGGATGACGATGCGTAAACAATGAATTAAAAGTAAGTAGGTCTTTTATTTATCCGGGAAACTACGCTCGAAACCTAACCAATCCAAGTCGGTTTTACCCTGATTTATTACTTGGATTGCTTAGGTTTCGAGGCTAGAACGGATTGAAAAGGGTAAGTAATATAACGTATACCTTTTTGTAGAACTTAACCTAACTTTCTTACTTTTCTGGCAGTTATATTTATATCGTTATATCAGATGTTAGTAAATGTTTTAACTTTTATACCTTTATATTGATATATGAAACGGAATTCGTTAATATGTACGATAGACTAAACAACGGTATATATTATTAACGTTATATTATTTTTGTATTATACTATTTGGAAATAGATGTTTAATACATTATACCTAACGTTAGTATACGTTATGAACGTTTGTAAACTCTAATTATACTAAAAGTGCGTATTCATTATGATACGCACCCCAGTAGACATACTATTGCACCAATCATGTGCTGAGCCTGCTGCTGGTACACATTATTAGGTTTTAATTAATTTAAATTCTATTCCAACATGATAATAAGTAATCACAGCCTGCATTGAACCGAGCCCGGCATTGTAAAGGTCGCGGCGTGGGTGGCCATTAGTTCCTGGCTTACTACCGCGAATGTCGAAACCGGCAAACGAGGATTTTTCTCTGTCACCCCAACGGAGGCGTCATTAGAGTGACTGAGACAAATACTCGAAATTGACGGATTTTCAAGTTCGCGGCCGCTGTTCACGATAAATTTAATTACCTATGTATCTGTTCCGTTGCGTGCCTGCGCTTGCGGATATTTAGAATCTCTGGCATGTCATATTGAATTCATCACATTTATCACATCATCAGCCTACATTAGTCCACTGCTGGACAACGGCCTCTATGTTAATGTTTATTTGCAAGAATACTTGTTTCTAGTTACAGGATGTTTGTGTAGTAAAATAGTACAGTATCCTATCTTTGTCACACGACATGCAAATGTAAATCCTTAACATGCGTATCGCTGCATGCATTTTAAGTTTTATAATATTACATAACATAATTATAATTCTCTATTCTACCACTAGTACGGTCAAATCGTACATTAAACTCGCAAAACATGTAGTAAAGCTGCATTTTTGGTATGTTATTTAGACACCATAGGGCAGTATAAAACCACATTTTGCAAGCAAAAAAAAGTTGTGCTAGCTGCGTTATAATACGTGAAAA
>JALPQI010024144.1:0-18759 GCA_025490895.1 Thaumatotibia leucotreta | reverse complement strand
GGTCGGGTATTATTTTATTATTCCTAAAAAAAAAAACTTAAACTCACTGATTTCAAATAAGCCCCTGTTTATACATTTTTGGCGGTTTTTTTTAAACGCTCTAAAATTTTGCTTGAACCAATTTATCTAATTTTTTTTGTTGTTACCTATATATTATGTTAAAAAGGATTGTACCTATCTTGTAAATATCAAAAAACTTTCTTTGAAATTAATTTTCTATAAAAATTATACCTTTTTTGACCGCGAGTATATTTAGTTAAAAAATAAATTCTAAATTAAGACGAGTTTGTCAATGAAGCTGCTTGGGCTATAAAGTTGGCATGGCAACTGGAACTCGATATAATGGTAATAATCGTGTCTAATCAGCGGCGTAACCAAGCGGACGACTTAAATGGGAGCGGAGACCGTCTACATGAGATCTTGGCGTATTTCCATGCTCACACGGTTTATTGCAATTTTTAACCGACTTCAAAAAAAGAAGGTTCTCAATTTGATCGTTTTTTATTGTATGTTTACCCGATATCTCCGAGAATCGAGAACCAATTTTTTTTTTTTGTGATCGAACGTGTATAATGTAGATGGTCCCGTTGGCACCAAGTTGGGGTCTGATGATGGGATTTTGAGGAAATCGAGGGATCTCTTCAAATGTTATAGGTAGGTACATGTATGGCGCTTTTGGTAATTTTCATTCATTTACAAGAATTTGCATTCAGATGATGGAAACCACAGATGATAGGATCTTGGAGAATTGGTTGAAGTTGGTTTGTTTTTAAATTTTAAATTTGGTGATAATCGAGAGTAAGTACATAGGCATACATAGGATATTGTTTATATCGATATTCTTACCGTACCGACAAAAACAATAGTGCTTAAGGTGCTTCCACTAGTACCCGACACTGTACCAATACTCGTCACCATAGCTTGAGTTGCTATCGATAAGATTACTACAAGGAGACAACTATTAGGGCATTTAAACTATGATAAATGTTAGCTTATATCTATATTATTTGCACAATTTTAAGACAGGCTGACATTTATTAGGACTGATTATTAATAATTTTCAATGTCTCAAATTCTCTGAGGTGCCATCTATTAGAACTGCCAGCAAAAGCACCTGACACTTACTCGTACAATGGAGTTGACTAAGAAAATTTGCAATGTTGAGAAATTTTGATATTGTCACCCTATAAAATAAACACTATAAAATTACAAACTCCTCTCTCAAAAGACATCATGACAAATGACAATACTATAATAATATTCCAAAATTGAGCCACGAGCGTAGCTCGTGGTTCAAAAACTGGAATCTTGAGCATTGCGAAGGTCTCAAGGCACGAGAGTTGAACAAACTTTGCCGCCAAGTGTAATACAACTTTTTTCCCCTCACTATCGCGAGGAAATATGATTACAAATCTCATCCAAATGTAAATTAACTTAAAGAAACCATTTAAAACTCAATGTCGAAACGTATAGTAGAATAGAGTTACCTACTTCTGGAATTTAAATATAGCCAATGGCTTACAAAGTCACCCATGAGAACGTCCAATTTAACATGTGAGCTCCGATTGCGCATGTTTACTACGGTCGTACAGATCCACTTATACTAGGCAGTAGGGGGCTATAGGAATTAAAGCAATGTCAAATTACTTTATTCACAAGTGTGTAAAAAGCGATTTTACCCGCTCGTATTAAACGATAAACGAGCGCTTTACGAGCTAGTGAGGGGAAAATAAATATTCTCTGTTAACATGTCACGCACCTTAAGGTGCGTTCAAACCAAAAGAGCATTCGCTGTTCTATCCCCCCCACTCCACGAAATTCGATCGTTACACAAAACGTGATTGGTTGATTTCGTAGAACGAGGGATAGAACAGCGAATGCTCTTTTGGTTTGAACGCACCTTTATTAAACACTGAAAGGAAAGATTTCTTAAATCGTACCTATTGCCCAAGATCTATGCGTAGCGCTTATTATTATTTGTCACAGCGGTACTCCTGACTCCTGAGATACGAGTAATCTCAAGAATAGTGCGTATATCACTTAATCTTATCGATCTATGAGCATTGACCTAATCAATTCCAAAGTTTCAGCCAGTACGACGAAAAATGATACTAACGATATCTGGACATTTCTAAAGTAAATCGGTTAGCCTGGCAACTTTTATTCTTGAATTATCTGTTATTGTCAGTAAAGACACGTTGATTTATATACTTATATAGATTTTCTGATAACTTAAGCCTCATTTCAAGATATATCTTTATCGTTTAACTTCAAACATTAGACGCTTAGCTGTATCTACTGAAGAAATCCATACGGCTCACATCTCTAATCTCTTCTTCTTCTTCTTCTACCTAGCGTTATCCCGGCCTTTGCCAGGGTCCGCTTTCCTGCTACATTTCCTCCACTTTACTCAGATCTCTAATGATTATAAATAATTCAAGGAGATTTTTCGAGGAGCCGTGAAGAAATCGAGAAGTTTTTTCAGGAAACTTGTAAACAGTCGCCATTAGATAGACAAGGGAGGCTAGTAGGCTACCATGATCTCTTAAATGCGATTAGTTTTAGGTTCGGCTTCTGATTTTTTGGCCGTTATTGCGTGCAAAATGAATCGCATTAGTAGATCGTGGTTAGGTAGCCCTCTAAAGATGCATTCAGAGTATTCAGACCAAACGAGCATTCGCTATTCTAACCCCCTCTACGAAATTCGACCGTTACACTAAACGTGATTCGTTGATTTCAGAGTGGGGGATAGAATAGCGAATGCTCGTTTGGTCTGAATGCACCTTAAGCGGACATGGTGCTCTATTCTCTTAGCGTAGGAGAGCGTGTTCATCATTTATCAATTGGTATAACTTATCATTAAAGGATTCATGTCGACTGCTTTAACTAATTAGGATTTTGGTTTTAAAACATGTCGAGCAAGTGCAACATCACCACAGGGGTTTCTTGGGCGGTCTTATCAACGGTAGAAAGGCTAATTGACTTAACCGACATTTTATGAACTTTACAGGAGAGCCGTTTAAAGTTTTATTTAAAAAAAAAAAATCACTACAAAAAAAGTAACAGGTATATTGTAACGCAACTGCCATCAAATATTCAAGATATAAAGGCGCATACTTTGGTTCCTACCTTGATAAAATTAGTATAATAAACTAATTTTATCAAGGTAGGAACCAAAGTATGTAAATAAGTAAAAAAAAACTGACTACAGATATAATAAAAATTAAGATTAAAACATGTAACGTAACTATCAAGCGTAGTAATAAATTAATTAAAGATGTTAGGCAAAAAGAGCATTTTTTCCAATAAAAGCGACAGAAAGGTTATTGCGAATGAAACGCTGTAATCAATATCCGCAATTTTTCTAAGACTGATTCTGCCAAATGACTATCTAATTATGTTATTAGAAGCAAATATTTTTCTTTATATAGCAATAAAAATTGAGAAAAAAGATTTTCATTCATTTTGTTTGCTTCAACCACCATGTTTAATCATATTCATATAATTCCTGAGATTTAAGCAATCCGTATTTTATGGTTTAGGGTTTTACGTATTTGGTTGAAGCGACCCATGCCCTAAAAGATTGGGAAGAGCTAAATGGTTCAAGCGACATGCTTCTTTTATTTTAAATGGAGGCGAAATGCTTCAAACGCCTATGGTGGCACTTTTTTGTTGAAGTTCAATTGACTTAAACGACTATGCTCGTGTGTGATGGAGTAAAGCCAAAAGGTTCAAATCAAAACGAATGGCAAAGTTGGGAAAGTAAAAACCGCTTAAGCGGGAACCAACTAAACATGTTTGTGGATCAAGTCACGTTTCATTCAAAAATGCAATTTTTTGTGTTGCTTCATGCCTTGATTTTTTTAACGCTGAACCAAATTTCAGAAGTGTTAACCGCCATCAAAATCGTCTGATCGCTATGAAACCGAGCTCAATCGACGGAGAAAAATCTGCCGATTCCGATGGTATAAATAACTCAATATCGCCCAAAGTGTCGCTTAAGCCAATTAGCCTTTCTACAGTGTATTCATCCTTACTTGTCTTATCATGTAAACAAACCACAGACCAAGTAAAACAAACAAAACGTCAACGATGATCAAAAGACAATCACAAGTGATTAGAAATGTCGATATAATGAAATGTCAGCGATAATTTCACTGCTTAGGTACGTAAATAGAGGATTATCGATTTTACATCGTCTGTCAGGAAGATAATTAATTCGTATAAGATTATATCAAAAACTATGGTTAAATTTCGAGGATTTTTCTCTGTCGCTCCAACGAAGGCGCCACTAGTCATGAGAAAAATCACATGAAGTGCACCCGTAACGAACGACGTGAAGCGAAATAGCGAAACGAATGACGTTTGACGTGAAGATTTTATTCAATATTCAATAGACAACTAAGCACTGCCAGTCTTTGAATAAAATAAATATTTAAATCAATTACAAAAACCGGCCAAGAGCATGTCGGGCCATGCTCAGTGTAGGGTTTCGTAGTTATTCAAAAACGGCTGGGCCGATTATGTTCGAAATAGTTTTATACCAGCCCACTATACATGATTTTTTTTGGACCTTTGGATCAAAAGTTAGAGGGGAGGACAATTTTTTTTCATCTGGAGCGATTATCTCCGAAAATATTGACTTAAGAAAAAAACTTTCTTAAAAGCCCCTTTTTCTTTTTAAGAGACCTATTCAATGATACCCCACACTATACGATTACAGCAAATAAAAAAAATCACCCCACATCACCAATTGGGGGGGAAGGTACCCGAAATTTTTTTTTTTTACTTTTTCATTTTGGCATGATCAATATGTATATCTGTACCAAATTTCAGATTTATAGTAATAACGGCCACTGAGCTAAGTATGCTGCGGAAAGACGGACATAGCGAAACTATAAGTATGGGTTCCGTTGTTGCCATTTTTGCTACGAAACCCTAATAAATTTTGGTAAATTACTGCAATTTATTTTAATTGCATTTTCCTCGAGTTGTACTTTAAGTATTAATATCGATATATTGACATGCCAACATTATGGTACATAGACAATCTAGACATCGCAATGTCACATCAATGTCAGATGTTTTTAAAGTTATCCGACCGTAACAGCATTTATTGACGAAAATCTTTACAGAAATGATATTTTTCAGTGCTTTCTTGAGTGATTATAATACTTTGCGAGTTTAATTAAGTATGCAACAACATTTGACGTGATGATTAATGTGTAATTGCAGAGAAAAGTGTGATAATGTTTTCAAAAAGTGTTTGTTTACATGATAAGACAAGAAAGGATGAATGCACCTTACCGTCGTTATCTTCTTTTAATAGTCCATCTGCACTTACGTCCATTCTCATTATAGGTATATCAATTATCAACACGCTGCCTTTATCTTTTTTCAAATGTGAACGACGAACACTGACGGAATCCTAACATGTCTGACAAACAATAATTAATACTGATTACTGATTACTTACTCGGTACCGTACAACAGGAGATAGCGTCACCCGCAAGAAAAAAATATTTGAGTTGCAAAATTATACTAATTGTTTTATTAACTGATTTTCTTTATTTAAACAATGGTAGACATCATCAGCTCTAAATGATTTTAGAAAATTTAAGAGACCTACGAAATAATCATCTGCTTCATGAGTCACGGTGCGTCGACCTCTGCTTAGGACCATGACTTGGACGCGTGAATGTTTAAATCACGTTTCATCATCATCACCATATATCAGTCCACAGCTGGGCAACGGCCTCTCCTTAGCCTATGCGTATGGAATGGACGCATTAGGAGGTAAATGCCCATCATCGCCACGCGGTGCAAGCGGGTTGGCAATCGCAGTGATGTGTCCGCATGATTCATGATGCTGCTGCCCATCATCAATCTTCGACAAATAAATGGTCAGTGACGCTTCAATTCGCGACTGGTCTCCTACATATTATGCATCTATCAACTATCCAGCAGCATGCTCGGTTGCGGAGGGGACAGGACCCTGAGATACAGGATGACCTAGTTTAGGTGTCCGAGCCTCACCGCCATCGAGCACCTCAAGTATCCAGTGCAATATACTTTGTATTTTGTAATGGTTATGTCGTATGTCGACCAAATATGTATTATTTACTTATTGTTCTTCAAATAAAATTCATTTTCATTTTCAATCCCTTAGCCGACTCTTACGCCACGTTGGGAAGAGTTGGGGTGGTGTCAAATGTATTCTTACTGCCGTCACCACATGGCACCTCCCGGTACCACACAATCACGTTTTGATCATACCGTGTACGTAACATACTTTCTGTGCTCTCGCTCGCACTAATATGACAGTACGAGCGAAACGCACTGTAGCATAGTATGGTAGGTCCACATGAACGCATATGCGATAACGGCTTGATTCCACTATCTGTTTTACCCCGTTCCTTTTCACTATCAATCTTCAAACTCAGCATAACGACAGAACGACGAAGCCTGACAATGACCTATATACACTCGCGAATAATTAAAACAAATGACGCTTCGTGACGTCACTGCGCATGGGCACGCGCCGTGTTTGGCCTACGTGCGGATTCTCGCGTGCGCCGGCGCCGCCCTGAGTCAGGGGAGAAAGGGCTTAAGGGGAGATGGGCCAAGGAGCCTGTTTCAGACGTCATGTTTGTTTTAGGAGTGTGACGCTCGCCTTGCGAACTTTTATGACGCGGGATTACCGGGTGCAGAGATTGCCACAAAAAGTTGATTTGGGTTTTGGGTCTAATCAGGCAACCTCGAACACCGAAGTTCGTAAATTTCGGAGATTACCTCTGTCGCTTCAACGAAAATCCCCGAAATTTGCGAACTTCGATGTTCGCGGTAAATAGCAGGCTAGGATGCTTAGCCAAGTTGCCAATCGCTAACGCTTAGTAGCGTATCGTAGTTTTCCCTCTCTGTCACTCTTTCGTATTAGTGCGACAAAGACAGTTAGCTGCCTTTCTAACAACTTGTCTAAGCACCCAGGGGTTATTCATGAATGAAAATAGCTGTAGAAAATTGTTAGTCGAAGCATAAATAGTTATTTTTGCTTTTTAAGTTAGGTGCAACCTGAATAGGTGCCTATTTATGTTTCATAATGTTGAAATATTGAAAAACCAAATTCTTTTTTACTCGAAAGAGTTGATGCAAGCGAAATCTGAGCAGTTTTCTAATCAATTCGTTAGGTAACTTCATAAAGATAGTAGGTTAATAAGTTACCATAATAATATATGCTGTTCCGTTCGAACTTAATGGAATTTTCAGAGTTGTCTAGGTCAACACCTGTGAATGATTTTTAAAACGTTGCAATCTACCTGTTTGTGAAATATTAGGGTGACTGAAAGACTATTCGACATTGGAATAAGTCTCTTCTAAATAAAGCCAGCCTGATAATGATAAAAGTATTGGAAATGATACCTAACAAAGTATAGACAACACAAATTTACCTGAGTTACGCTAGTTTTATACAAATAATAATAATAAGGTGTTATCGTATGCGGAATCAAATTTGGACAGATGTTGAATAAATAAAAAAATACAATATTAAACTGAAATTGTATCTCAATGCTACGTTAATTTGTATACATTTGTTAAATAATCTGGGAAGTTTTGTGGCCAATCAAGTAGAACAATGTCACAAAACTGCACGTAAATATTTTCCACATGACACATTTGCTATGGCCAAAATCGTCGATAATTCAGAATTTTTAGAAGTAGGCAAGATTGAAATACTTTTACTTTTACTTACATGTTTTATAATAATTTCGCATACTTTTTCTTTCCAATATATTAGATTATTAATATATTAGATATTAGAAATAACCCTAGTGAAATGTACCTAGCATTTAGACTATAGCCACTTTTCTGAGAGAGTTCGAATAAAGGAAATTACTTACGTTAGACCGAATCACAAAATCGAACTGAGAGCTCAGAAGGACTTCTCATTCTGAACATCGCGAAACTTTAACAAAGAGCAAGCCTAACAACACCGAAAATAAAAATAAACAACCATGAAAATGTGACTTCGTAATGATTAAAGTAGTTTTTCACCATTTTAGTCCCTGCATATCGGGACTAAAACTCTTTATTAATCTCTAGGGACGTAGGGACTAAAGTAATTTTTTTTAATTGACTTTGGATACCCGTAAACAGCCACACTCACAGTGTTCAAGAATAAAGGATAATCGCCATTTTCAGTGCTTGTGTATGGACCACTTTTGTGCATGCCGTGTATACAACCTCCAAACTTTGACTTTGGATACCCGTAAACAGCCACACTCACAGTGTTCAAGAATAAAGGATAATCGCCATTTTCAGTGCTTGTGTATGGACCACTTTTGTGCATGCCGTGTATACAACCTCCAAACTTTGACTTTGGATACCCGTAAACAGCCACACTCACAGTGTTCAAGAATAAAGGATAATCGCCATTTTCAGTGCTTGTGTATGGACCACTTTTGTGCATGCCGTGGATACAACCTCCAAACTTTTTTTTAATTGACTTTGGAAGCCCCTAAACAGCCATTTCTAGTGTTTATTATTTACTCATGAACGAACGATTATTGCCATTGGAAAAAACCTCAAAAAGCCAATCGTGCAAAAAAATTAAGGAAAATCGATTTATTTTCTTGGTATACATGAAAGGGCACTCCATCGAGCCCTTAATTAAGTAATGTGTCAAGTTGCAGTCGCTGTAGCCGAAATCGGCTAGGAGATATATATATATATATATATATATATATATACATGTATATTTATATTGTATATGATTAAGATTGAATCCAATTCGATACATATGTTTTAACAAATTAGCTTCAAAATAGTTTTATAGTTAGTTCCAATTCGTTGGCTAAATATGCAAGTATTTTAAAAAAGCTTCATAATATTTCGAAAAAGGAATACAGATAAAAGCTAAAACGCGGAAGGAAATTGATTGCTATTTTTTTTTTGTGTTTTTGCCCATAAGTGATATTGTTCAAATCGTATAATTTACGATGTCACGTCGTCCGATGAAGAAGTATCAACGCGGGTGCGTGAAGTTAGCATATCAAGTTAGGGAGAGAAAGAGGAAGGAACTCTAGAACTATTGTGCATGCTATATGATTAGGAACTCCAATAAAAACGTGATCTGCTCACACTTGATATGCTAACTTCACGAACCCTATTAACGCCTTACTCAATGGAGAAGAATGCAAAAGAGGTCGTGCAAAATCTTTTGCCGCCGAAATCCAGTGTAATACAGGGTGTAAGTCTAATACGGGCGAAGCTCTTAATGGGTATTAGTATACGACATAATAAGTATATTCAAATAACTTTTACTTAAAATAAGAGCAACAAAATAATTCGGCGCGCAATGTAGAGCAACATACGCGAGTTAAACACTGGTTGACAGCTAATTTCAAAAGCAGATGACATAACTGCCATATCAACAATAACAAATGTTCGTACCTACATTGCTGCTCCGATAATCTTAAGAAAATTCTGTGGGGTCATAATTAAGAGTAATTTTGAAAAAACCTTGTAATCCATGATCACACTAATGAATCCCATGCCTGGTTTAATTGATCGCCCGTATTAGAATTACACACTGTATATTCAAAAGCGTATCAAACTTTTATGTATTGGAAAACTAGAAAGCAAATTAGGTATACGTACATCATTTAATGGAAGGCGTATTTCTGACGTATTTTGATGAAAAATCTAAGAAATATCAACCGTCATCACTTTGGAGCATATATTCCATGCTTAAAACCACACTGCAACTAAACCATATAACTTGAAAAAGTTTGCGAACTTATCGTGTTTATTAAAGAGATTATCAAGTGGCCATGTTTCGAAGAAATCGGAAGTTTTGACATCGCAGAACATACCTACTTATATTTTTTTGTTTCTTACTTTTTGTCCTTTCTGTTAATAAATATTGAGATTATGTATAGAACGTAGTTTTTTTCTTCGCATTCTAAGTGAAAAGTAGAGTGTTTAATTCGGGACTAAACAGCCATAATGACACTCGAACTTCATTCATCCTCGCTACGCTCGGGTGGATAAACATCTCGTGTCATAATGGCCTGTTTTAGTCCCTCGTTGAACAATCTACTATTTTATTTATCATGCATGAATATTATCTTATTGAAATCGATATTAAGAGACATGACTGTTGAATAAAATAATAATGTTATTATTTATTTAATATAACATTAAAAAAACTTTGTCCATTTCATTCCGCATGTACGTTAATAAATCCTTTCCTTTTAGCCACCTACAAACATGGACTAAGTACACATAATGTTTCTTGCATAATTTTACATAAAACCAGCGTGACTCAACTGGCAACAAGTAGATTTTCACACTTATTTTTATTGTAATGCTAATGTCATCTCATCTTTATCTTTCATCATAATTCCGTCCTCTCGCCGCTTACGTCGTTTCTCAACTACGTGGCAGCCGAGGCTTGTCGCTATGGAAATTTTGTTGATGTTGATTTGAAAAAGGTCGTAAATGCAACTGGTTAGGAGGCGTTTACTTTGGAGGTGTGACGTTGATAAACGGCCGTTATCATTGACGTACGAGGCAAATTAGCTAGGAAAATCTTATCAATGAAAAGTTACCGAGGAAACGAAAACTTTTATGTGTATGGCATAAAGTTTAAACTTGGTTGTTCATATTTTCATGCTTTTAATCCTTTTCGCTATGCAGTTTGATTATTATATGCATTGCATAGGCTTTGCTGTGATTTGCTATGAGTTTCATAAATAATAAACCTTTGAATGTATTTAGTGTTAGCTTTAATCGAAGTTAGATTTATTACAGAACCGGTTTAAAGTAGCATAGGTGGGCGTTCAGACAGTAAATTTTATTGTATTCATAGCAAAACAAGTTTTCCTATATTAGATTAGGTACATTTTCTAAATTAATCTAATATTGGGTCTAATGTTGTATAGGATTCATTTAGGAAAACGGTACATAAAGATTGTTTTTGGAGCCGGCTATGTGCAAAAGACTACACTACCTACTACTAGACTACTCGTAGAGTTAAGTAGGTTTAGTAGGTTGATTTGTGTAAGATATTCCATGATAGTTACTTATTTAATTAAAATAGGGGTATAAGCACTGCAAATCTCATCTCACCTCGCTCAAGATCTAGAATAAAGTCCAAATTGGAAACCATTACCACCCCGCAAATCACAGACAAGAAAAATATTCAACGTAGGTTAAGAACATACTTGGGTGTCTAAGCGATGCATGGGGTAGGTAGATATAAGGTGGAAGTACTAGTTCCCGACGCTGTACCAATACTTGTCATCATAGCTTGTTGCTCTATTGATAAGATAAAATCAACTATTACCTACTGCATTTAAACAATAAAAATGTGTGTGCTTTTAAAGATGAACGTAGCATTTTCAAAATAAAAAGCTTATTTCATTTGCGTAATTTTAAGACATGCTAACATTTATTAGGATTTACATTACAATTATTATTCCAAACTCCCAATATTTGACATTCAAATTTATACTGAGGTGTCATTTGAGACTGCCAGCAAAATCGTGTAAAATAGTGTAGCACATCTTACTGGTACAATCGCATTGACCAAGGAAATATGTAATTTTGTCAAATTTCGATACTATTTATTTATCTTATCAAAACTAACAAAATTCTCACCTACTTAAAACACATGTTAATACTTTAGGTAGATTTATAAATGAGAATAATATCGTGATTCAAATAAATATTCTGTTAACATGTTACGCACTGGTACTTCTACCTTAAGGTGCGTTCAAACTAAAAGAGCATTCGCTGTTCTAACCTCCCACTCTACGAAATTCGATCGGTACACAAAACGCGATTGGTTGATTTCGTAGAACGGGGGATAGAACAGCGAATGCTCTTTTGGTCTGAATGCACCTTTGACTATATAATTCTAGTTTTATTTTATCGGGCCAGTCCAACTCACTCGTGTAGGTATCGACAAACTGTCAAGTCAGGGCCCCCCGCAGGAGGCCGTCAGTAGGGCCCCCCGCAGGAGGCCGTCAGTAGGGCCTCACTGCAAAGCGGTGACGCACGTCGCGTACACGCGAAAGTCGTTCGTCGAATATCTATTGTACTATTTCGACCGCTGTCAGAGAAGTAATTATAACAATGAGCAGTAATAAAAAGAAAGCAAAGAAATATTGTGCAGTGTATAACTGTCTTAACACGAATTGCGAACCAAATTTAACTTTCTTTAAGCTCCCTAAGGACGATGAGAGGTAAGAACTGTTTTTAAACTGTGTGATGTGTGATCGCTATTTCTATTAAAACTCGAATACAATACTCTGTAATTTATTATCTGTAATACTTAAATTTAGTAGGTACTGTACTATTACAATAAGTGTTATTTTCATTTTAAAACATTATTATATTCATAAAAAGTTAGAGGACTGTTGAAGGGTCCTCGAGAGACGGATGTCCTAAAACGTGATTCATAAACGTCAAATAGCGTTAAATCAGTCTCTCAACAGTCTATTATCGTCTGTCAAAGTTACGAGGCCGACGACCCTTCTTTATCTCCTCATAAATCTCATAATGCCTTATTTTACAATATGGCGGCCATATTCTAACAGCTGTTTTTGACATGAGCACAAGTTGACATATTTTTAACTGGATCTGCGCCTGGCCATAGGTTTGAGCTAATCAGCCGAGTTTTTCTTTAAAGCAATTTCGATCTGTTTAGTTTTAAATTTTACATAAGTAAGGTACACTCGGCTAAGATCGGATCTAATGTAAGATCGGATGATCGCAATAACTACTAAAATAGCATTATTTTTTCCTCATTCGTTATATTATGCATGACGCCATTTCACTCCGCCCCTCTCGCAAGTATGCAGCAACCGCCCAGCCGCATCAGTCGTGAGCTACGAAAACGTTTAAAAAAAAAGTGTTTTTTTTCGAGAATTCTTGGAGATCCGATCTTTAACAGGAAGCTTCTTCTCCTGATTTTAAAGTTGATATTAGATACTAGTCCGATCCTAAGCCAAGAAGGTTTTTTCGGTTAGGTCATTGGGTGTCTTGAAAAATAAAATAAGCTATTCGGCTGAGCGGCATCAAGTAAATTTATATTGAAAGCTTGATTTCTTTTTTCATCACGTAGATCACACATCTGCAGGTAAAAGTTTGTGAGAATAAATTTATGTTTTTTTTTGTGATATCCTTTCAACTCACCGAAAAACAGTACGGTCTTACCCGGGTGTACCTTACATTTTTTACATAGTACCTGCCTCGTACACGTCTTTAAGTGCGCTACTTGGTTGGAATAAAATACCGATAATGGTTAGAAAAATAAGTACCTATGTAGGCATTGATCTAGGTATTTGAGCTGATCAATAAGGTTACGGAAATCCATTTAAGGTGCCTAGGTACCTACATAGACATTGATTTATTTATATTTCGCACGAGTCTTTTACATTAGACTGTTTACGTTTCGTATGTCGCACATAGACCAAGAGCCGAATGCAATAATATTGATTTGAGCAATTTAGAAATAGAAATATTTCTATTTCTATTTCTATTTCTATTGATTTGAGCAATGTCAACTTATTTTAAGTAGGTTCTCATTGAATTTTGCTATTAATATTTACGTAGGTACCTATACATTATTTTAATCGTGTTACGTAGACCGATAGTTCAGCTAGTTTTCTAACAAGTGCCTTCTCAAAAAAAAAGTTCTGACTTCAGATACTTTAGAGCTATACGGGGTAAAAGAGGCACAGCAGCCGGCCTTAAAGTTTTTAATCTGAAATTTGTGCCATTATGTGTTTTCAAGTCATGATCATCCTCCTCCTTATCCCGGCATTTGCCACGGCTCATGGGAGTCTAGGGTCCGCTTTGACATCTAATCTCAAGATTTGGCGTAGGCTCTAGTTTTACGAAAGCGACTGCCATCTGACCTTCCAGCCAGAAAGATATCTAGGTAATATGCGTTTTAAATAAATTTATTAATATTCACGATTCAAGTATTTTATTATTTCAGGTGCCGGACGTGGTTGAAATTAGCCGATAGAGAAGACTTATTAACAAAAGAAGATTTCAAAAATTCAAGCTATTTTGTTTGCAGTAAACATTTCATTGATTCATCATTCAAAATAATAAAACAACTAAAAGATGATGCTCTTCCATCAATTTCCTTACATAACCAACCACAAGAAGGTTCATCTTGCTCCCAGCAACCATGTACATCCTCAGACCTCAAAAGTAAAGTAAAAATATTGCCAAATAAAATTTTTAAAAAAAGCTCAAAAGTAAAATCCACGCCTAAACAAATAAAATATAAAGGTCAAATATATATATTATCTCAAAGTAAAAAAATTGCAACTGTTGGAACCCAAACGGAATCAAATTTGCAATATTCGGAAGAGCAAACACAAACGCCACATTCACTTACCGCACAATCGCCAAGAAAACGTAAACGTTCAAATTAGTTACAAAACTGTAAGTTAAAACGCCGAAGGTTGGAACAAGAACTTACAAAAATTAAAAATTTGACTTTGATATGCAATGATCCTGATGAAGAACTTACTCGGAGGTTCCAGAAATTGATTGAATGGCAGTAAAAATTAAAAACAAGTATTAAGGGAATTTGTACGATGCTGAGTATAAAGTTTTTGCTTTGAATTTATGCATATCTATATGTTTAGCTTTTATAAGTAGAAAATTTTGTCGGTGTGATCCAAAATAATCCTGGTAATGAGCTTCTAAACTGTTTAACACCGTACCACAAACCACAACACACTCCGTGTACTTGTTTCCCTGTAAATTATCTTTTAAAATTGTTTACTAGATGTCTGACATTTGCTGCTATAAAGTTCAATAATCGCCAATTCAAAGACGGCAAAAAGGGCATTAAACAATTTATTGAAGTCAGCCATTTGTAATTTTATTTTTTATAGAACCTATATTCCATGATTTATACATGTTGGTCAGTCAAATAAATAAAACATAATATGCATTACATGTGTTTTTTATTTCTTATTTTTTAGTAAGTAACTTTTGTACATCAGCACGCAAATTCTAAGGAATTCAATGAATTTCCGATGATCAATATCTATACTAAGAGAGTTACTATATCTAATTATGTCGCTAGCGTTAAGTCTTTTTTTTTTAATAATAAATAATGAGTTTTTTCCGACAATAATAGGAATTGGATTGAAGAACCTTAAAATCTCTATTGTAGTTTAGACTCATGCATAGTACGAATAATGTAAAAAATGAACAAACATAGTAAATTAACATAGTAGATTGTTCAACGAGGGACTAAAACAGGCCATTATGACACGAGATATTTATCCACCCGAGCGTAGCGAGGGTGGATGTAGTTCGAGTGTCATTATGGTTGTTTAGTCCCGAATTAAACACTCTACTTTTCACTTAGAATGCGAGGAAAAAAACTACGGTATACATAATCTCAGTATTTAATAACAGAAAGAACAAATAAGAAACAAAAAAAATGTATGTTCTGCGATGTCAAAACTTCCGATTTCTTCGGAACATGGCCACTTGACGATAAGTTCGCAAACTTTTTCAAGTTATATGGTTTAGTTGCAGTGTGGTTTTAAGCATGGAATATAATAATATGCTACAAGGTGATGACGGTTGATATTTCTTAGATTTTTCATCAAAATATGTCAGAAATACGCCTTCCATAAATGATGTTGGTACCTAATTTGCTTTCCAGTTTTCCAATCCATAAAAGTTTGATACGCTTTTGAATATATTACACTAGATTTCGGCGGCAAAAGATTTTGCACCACCTCTTTTGCATTCTTCTTCATTCTGGAGTAAGGCGTTAATACTTCTTCATCGCATGACGTGACATCGTAAATTATATAACTACGATTTGAACAATATTACTTATGGTTATGGACAAAAACACAAAAAATAAGCAATCAAATTCGTTCCGCGTTTTAGTTTTTATCTGTATTCCTTTTTCGAAATATGACGCTTTAAATACTTGCATATTTAGCCAACGAATTGGAGCTAACTACATAACTATTTTGAAGCTAATTGGTCATTAAAACATGAGTAATAAATTGGATTCAATCTTTATCATATATTAAACAAGTATTAAATATACATGTATATCAAGAAAATAAATCGATTCTCCTTAATATTTTTGCATGATTGACATTTTGAGGTTATTTTCAATGTCAATAAACGTTCGTTCAAAAATCATAAACACCAGAAATGGCTGTTTAGGGGTTTCCAAAGTCAATTAAAAAAAAGTTTAGAGGTTGTATACACGGCATGCACAAAAGTGGTCCATACACAAACACTGAAAATGACGACTATCCTTTATTCTTGAACACCGTGAGTGTGGCTGTTTACGGGTTTCCAACGTCAATTAAAAAAATTTTACTTTAGTCCCTAGAGATTAATAAAGAGTTTTAGTCCCGATATGCAGGGACTAAAATAACATTTTAAGAGCATGAGAAGTGAAAAATTACATACAGACCCACACACTACACAGAAATAAACACAAGTTACTATGTTTAAGTTAAGTACAAGTTTTCTGACCAGCTCCTGTACTATAATCGTATAAAACTGTATGTTCGGTAAGTACGCCAATGCTCTGCGGCGATGCGCGCCGTAGATGCGTCATTACGCCCTAGGGCAATCAAGGCTTTTCATACAACATTATACGTCGCACGGGCGCGGACGGATTTCTGTTATAAAGATAAGATAGAGAAAATGATAAATTTAAGTCATCCCTGATTTTGAGAAATGATTTAGACCATTTTAGAGTAGTTTCTGAAAATATATTGTTTTATTTACTTTTTTTGCCTCACAGGTGTGATGAAAAACATTGCGTGTGCCACGTAAAGCCCGCGCCTTCGGCTTGGGCTTTACTTTCACACTCGTTCATGATTTCTTATTTACCGCCCTTAATACACAATGTAGGTACTAATACTACTAATACGAACTATTTGAAACTTCTTTTGTTTTCAATAATAACTAAAGGGCGGAATTATATAAGGAAATTATATAAGGAGAGTACTAGGTAATAGGTATCAGCCCTGTTTCAATTAAATACCTATATATACCTATACTACCTAATGCAATGATATGATGTACATACATACAAGTTGGTTAACCCATTACCCTAAAATTGAAAGTTTGAGCTTCCAAGTGGTGACGCCGACTCCCCGACGTCGCTCGGACGGTCTCACCTTGTTTTCTTCCACCATGACGTTACATAACTTACAGGGAGTCTCTTTCCAAGCACCGATGTGCTATCTTTATCGTCGGGTACTGTAGGTAACTGGTAAACTAGATAAATATATGTGAGCGCTTTAGTAATAATCACCAAATTATTATTTTTTTAAACCGACTTCAACCGATTTCTCCAAGATCCCCGATTTGTTTAAATCATTAGTTTCCTCAAATCCTACTTTCTGAATGCAAATTCTTGAAAATGAATGAAAATTACCTAAACATGTAGGCTATATAACATTTGAAGAGATCCCTCGATTTCTCCAAGATCCCATCATCAGACCCCAACATGGTGCCAACGTATCTCACAAAAAGAAATTTTAAAATCGGTTCACGATTCTCGGTGATATCAGGTAAGTCATACATACAACAAATTAAAAAAATAAAAAAATCTGTCGAATTAGAACCTCCTCCTTTTTTTGAAGTCGGTTAAAAACGTCCTACTTTGTTGCTTGCCATAAGGACAGAATTCGCTTAGGTATATCTTTATACGAATTAAAATGTCTAAGCGCTCTATGGTAAGCGACAAAATTGGACGTTTTTGGGTGAATCAATCCAATCAAAGAAATGGCTTATTAATACCAGAAATATGAAATGGGCCACCTACAAACATTACATGCATGTTTGCATAAATTCAGTGTGATTCAGGTAACCATGGCAATAACAAACAGAAAAAAATTGATTCACCCTTTTACTAAATCACTCGCATATAATTATAACGTTTACCTATAGGTAACTAAGTATGCCTACTTATTGTGATGTTTTGTGACCAAATGCTAAAGAAGAATGTAGAGTACAGAGAACATTTTAGTCATTTCGTGATTCATAATATCCTTTGTGTTTTATCGAATAAGTACCTACATACCTACATATAGGTACTGTTTTAGTCAAGTCATCGTAAAATTGCAGATTTGATATTTATATCAGAAAAATGACGAGTCACTATTAATCTCCAATAATCTTGGTTGTTTTTTTTAATAAAACGCTTTGATTTTAGCGTAGGTATACTTAGTACTTATCGTAGTGATGTACCACATTTTGTCCATGACTATTAGGTACAGTCAAAGACAAAATAAGGTGTATACAAAAATGATCAAAAATATGTACAAGCATATTTATGAGCGGATTCTTGCACTTGACTGTAGGTACATATTACTTGATAGTACTCCTACTCGCCTGTATTTACTTGTCGCTGTAGACTTTTGACCGGGCGTTTACGACCGTGTATGTAATGTTTAATTAAATGATCCTAGTGCTAGGTACTACCTACTTCATTCTATAGTCCGTGGGCTACTCGGCCTGAAATTAGAAAACGGTATAATTTGGGGGTACCAAGTGTCCTTTTTACATTAGTTAGACATATTCATAAGGATGTTAAAAAAGTATGATAGACATCTCAAAGTGGTAGCTAATAGGCATACGGGCTATTTCAAGATTTCCGTTGTATTACAGGTATGGTTAAAATTAGGAGGTACAAATTTTCCTTTTCACGGCTGTTAGGTAAGCTTATAAAAA
>JALPQI010024143.1:0-16196 GCA_025490895.1 Thaumatotibia leucotreta | reverse complement strand
GTTACTAACTTTTAGAAATAACTTTTTATGTTAATAATTAAGATTTTCTTAATTTAAGACAAACTTTACTTATCAAGACAACTAAGCCAATTCCATTTGCTGTAAAATTGTCATAATTATTTTCATACCAAGATACGAAGATACTTATGCTTGCATTTTATGCAAAAGTTATTTTTTCAATTGGATTTTTCTACTGCTGGATAGGCCTCTCCTTTTACCTATACAAGACTATGGGATATAAAACAAAATTGCCTTAAATATCGTAGATAGTTTATTTTGGTCAAATAAGACTTTGTTATTTTTAAAAGTTATAAACTCTATATTCAATAAAATGATGACATTGATGACATTACTGTGCTCTAATGATCAAAACGAGAGACTAATGATATAAATAATTTTTGAGTTGGGATTGAAATGTAACTCAAACGTTTGTAAGGAGTTGAGCAACTGCTTAAAATCTTTGTAAAAATTCTGTAGGCTTTTTGCTTATGCACACTGATAACGTAAACTTAGAACAAATTACTATCTAGGCCAATTCCAACTACCAATATAAAAAGACCTATAACCCCTTACAGTTTGAAGTGAAATTGAGGCCCAGTAATACTGGAATTACGTATTAGTTGGTTTGTGACCAAGGTATGATAAGGTGATTAATTATAATTATATTGTTGGAAAAAAACAGTCACGGGGCAGATAAGCCCTGTGTTGTGTACCCTTTGGGTGTTGTCTTTTTGCAAGGCCGGGCAGATTAGGATGTACAAATAGTATGTGAAGGTCTAAATTCGAAAAAAATGCTTAAGTATTAGCACTAAAACGTATCTTACCGGGTTACGTGGGAGATGGAAAACGAGGCCTCAATTTCCAGCAGTTAGACATTAAAGTCCGTTGTTTGAAATCGCCAGTTTTTGGTATGATATTTTAGAACGAGATCCCGGAAGAGTAATTTTCTAAAAAGCTAATATTATGACTAAGGGATTGCTTAGTCGACTCTTACGACACCCGCAGTAGTTGAGGTGGTGACAAATGTATTATTTATTACTGCCGTCACCACATGGCCGGTATAGTTGTCGGTATGTCGGTAATATCATTATCACTCTATTACATAAAATCACTTAAGATAGCTATCCGAAGAAATAATTTCAACTATTTAAGGCTATACTCCACGGTACGATGCCCGCCGTGTGAAGCGGGCCTAAATCGCTCGAGCGAAACATTGTTCCTGCTTAGCATTGCGTTGGATCGTTTGTAGCCGGCCTAATTCGATCGATCTTATCTTGATTGGGTGTGATTGCATGTGTTGACAAAATAATTACATACATTTTATATAAAAGTATGATTTGATTTTCAAGAATTTATCTCATCATCTTAATTTAAGGGTCAAACGCAAACCCATGTTCTGAGTCTTTCCGGTGGATAATCTAAAAGTTAAGGCCTATAATCCTATAAAGCTTGCTATCTTCATTAAGACGTACTCCTTTTCCATTGCGTTGTATGATAAAAATCATTACTATCTGTCCACAGGCTGTTAATTATCGACCACAGGGAAGAAAAAGTGCGTGTTCAGCTGAACTGTAGAGCCCCTCTTTCCTGTGATCAACTGGTAGGAGTGTAGTCGTGATTTTTAACCGACTTCAAAAAGGAGGAGGTTAACAATTCGTCGAAATCTTTTTTTTTTTTTTATGTATGTTCCCCGATTACTCGAAGACGCGTGGACCGATTTCAAATATTCTTTTTTTGTTTGAAAGGGTATACCTTCTAGTTGGTCCCATTGTCACCGAATCCAGATCTGATGATGGGATCCTGGAGAAATCGAGGGAACTCTTCAAATGTTGTAGGCACACATGACATTTTTCATTTATTTTCGAAGACTAATCAAGTATTTGCATCTAGTCATGAACATCTTAAGTTGGTGATCTGATGATGGAAGGTACAACTCTTTAGCAATTAGGAGTTGGGGGATAATTCTTTAAGTATAACATATTTCGTGTATTTTGGAAGCTATTTGAGTATTTGCCTTTAGGTGGTCATCCTTTCATGTTGGTGAGCTGATGATGTAAGGTACAACTCCTTGGAGATTAGGAGTTGGGGGATAATTCTTTAAATATAACATATTTCATATATTTTGAAGGCTATTCGAGTATTTGCCTTTAGGTGGCCATAGTCTCATGTTGGTGAGCTGATGAGGAAAGGAATAACTCCTTAACGATTAGGGGTTGGAGGATCATTCTTTGTATATATAACAAATGTCATACATTTTCGAGATCTATTCAAGTGTTTGCTTAGTAGTTATGACATGTCGGTTAGCGGTTAGTGATTCTTTAAATAATATTGGCATGCTAAGTCTGTTACCTTTGAAATTGTTTTTGTATTCATATAAGTTCGCCAGTTCAGGTTTTATGGCCTACTACAGTGCAGTACATTCTAATTATAAGTATTTAAAGCATACTGAATAACGATTTTATATTTACACTACTAAAAAGCAAAAAATAAAATATTTTAAAAATAAAAATAAAACCGCCTTCAAAAATTCGCCCCGAACTAAAAAGTTTAAAATAATTTTGGTTCCTACTTCTTAGGATTTCCTACCCAAACCTTTAAACCTTTTACCCTATTCATTGAAATAAAACATTATGGCTAGGTACCCTACAGATTTCTTAGAAGTCGGTGCCAAGCCAAATATGTTCACTTTGCGAGTACTTATATGTATTTGATAGAGCTTTGTAATATACTGTCACTCCGGTTATGCTTTCATGAAAATGACTGAAGCAGACCATTCTGTTGATAAAAGCGTAATCGGAGTGACAGTAAGTTATAAAGCTCTATCTAATATATACCTATGAACGTATTCGGCTTGGCACCGACTTCTAAGAAATCTGTAGGGTACCTAGCCATAATGTTTTATTTCAATGAATAGGGTAAAAGGTTTAAAGGTTTGGGTAGGAAATCCTAAGAAGTAGGAACCAAAATTATTTTAAACTTTTTAGTTCGGGCGAATTTTTGAAGGCGGTTTTATTTTTATTTTTAAAATATTTTATCATCATACAATTCAATAGGAAAGGAGTGCCTTTAAATGACAATAAGAATTCAATAAAATCACAAATAGAAAATTTACTTTTATAGTCCTTAACTTTTAAAATGTCCACCGGAAAGACTCAGAACATGGGTTTGCGTTTGACGGTAGTAGGTTCTAGTGGATTACATTTCCCAAAATGTCCCAGAAAGTTGGTAGTTCCCTTTTTTGTTCCTATGCATTTTTGGTAACAAAAAAGGAACGTTACATACAAATAAATCGGAAATTTCGGAAAATGTGCTGGATCTCAGCATCATTGACTCTACCAGCCTCGAATTTTTATTAATATCGAAGACGTAAAAAATTTACAAACTTTTTAAGAATTGCTCAATCAGGATTCGAACCCATGCCTCACCATGCGTGACTTTCGTACTTGGGCGCAATTCTTATTTCGGCTCTCCCCCTCCGTCAAACCACTTTGCGTAACCACTGTCATGACCTGTTCTATATGCGTACGCGCCACGTAAAGGGGAGACTGGGGATACGAGCCTTATTTTTCAAATCTTCATTTTTTTGAAATTACCGATTTCAACCACTTTCTCCAAAACACGGTTTGATTTGGAGGCGGTTAAAAAAGAATTATTGAAAACTGTTCGTATGAGTTGGGTAAATCGTATATCTGTCCAGGTGCTTAGCCAAGTTGCCAATCGCTAGCGCTTAGTCGCCAATCGTTAACGAAAGGCAGCTAACTGTCTTTGTCGCAGTAATATGAAAGAGCGACAGAGAGGGAAACTACGATACGCTACTAAGCGCTAGCGATTGCCAACTTGGCTAAGCATCCTGCACATGCTTAATGCAAATTTAAGACTTAAAATGGTTTTTTTTATTGATGTCATTGTCAATACTAGACAAAATTAACATGGAATCAATCGGTAAGCATCAACTCTCAAATAAAAAACGAATCATCGAATTGAGAATCTTCTTTTTTTGAGGTTGGTTGTAAAGGAGGTTCACCATTCGAGTGTGTTTTTTTAATGTTCGTCACCTCAAAACAGCTTTATGTCAATATTATTGATTAATTGTAATTCTTCTTCTCAGTCGATTCCTCATTACTGAGGGTCGTGACTACCATTCACGGTTTTTTCGTGTCTATGTCCCTCACTACGTTTCTCCAGGTTTTCCTGTTCTGTGCCATTTGAAGACAGACCTGGGTGCTGGATTTTGTTGAGGCTTTCACTGCGTCTATCCACCGAGTAGGCGCTCTTCCTCTACCTCTCTTCCCTTCCATCTTGCCGACCATTATCAGTTTTTCCAAACCATCTTCTTGCCGATAGTTATAATTGTAATTAGTCAATCGTAAAATCCGTGTTAAGTTGTGCAATCAATGAACTTGAAGTAGGTATTTTCCGGTCTTCCTCCGTTATAATAATTTCTTAGCCGTATTGCACGTACTTGAGTTTGAAAATGTGGGTTGGATCGTGCCGCTATGCGTCTCTGAGACACCGGAGCTGTATTTTATTATTTATTAGATTTATTATTGCTCCAATACCACTCAATATTTTTATTCAATTAGTTTTCCTAGTTCAAACTGATAAAATGTCATGTACAGTCGCCATCAGATATATTGTAGCGTCCGGAGCGCTCAAAATTATCTGAACACACATATCGTTATGGCGTGTTCAGGGTGCTTAGCCAAGTTGCCAATCGCTAGCGCTTACTCGTCAATTGTAAACGACAGGCAGCTAGCTGTCTTTGTCGCACTAATATGCAAGAGTGACAGAGAGGGAAAATTACGTTACGCTACCAAGCGCTAGCGATTGGCAACTTGGCTAAGCATCCAGATATTTTAGAACGCTCCGGACGCTAAAATATATCTGTTGTCGACTGTACTGTCGAACGGGGTGGCTTTAAAATGTAGGGGCGACTTTGAAATCGTAGTTTTCATCTTATATTTAGTATATTTTTATACGACAGATCTTTGGCGAGTCTAATTACGTAGATAAGTACTTACCCCTATTTTCATAAACGTCTTATAACTTAGCAAGCAGCTAAGTATTGTTTGTCCCTTTCGGTCTTATGAATGTGACTGTAAGAGCGAAAGGACAAACAATACTTAGCGGCTTGTTCAGTTAGGTGACGTTTATGAATAAGGGGGTTAATATTTAAAGGTGGATTTAGACCAAACGAGCGAATGGTCATTCTATCCCCCACTCTACGAAATTCGTTAGTTTCGCAAAAGGTGATTCGTTGATTTCGTAGAGTGGGGGATAGAATAAGTATTAGCTCGTTAGGTCTAAATCCACCTTTAGGCACTTTATACCTGATCTATAAATTAAGTTCAATCGACATTTATGGTAATTTTAAATGTATCAAAGTAACCCCATTTCTTGTAAAGTCGCCGCATTCTACGCTACTATAACAAAATTTTAAATCCATATTTATTATATATATTTTAAAATCTCATTTTTATTTAAGCAAATCTTTTTCGAGATATCCGCTCTCAAAGTCTAAAAAGTGTCCCCCCCCCCTCTATTTTTTAAACTACGCGATGTAAAATTCTAAAAAAAATATATGTTATGCACATTAATAAACTCTATCAACGATTTTTAGTTTGAATTAATTATCTTCTATAGTTTTTGAGGTAGGTTGATTTAACTGAATTTTTTAATAATAAATTGATAATGGTACGGAACCCTTCGCGCGCGAGTCCGGCTCGCACTTGGCGGGTTTTTTTTCTAAATCGTGTCAGTTTAAAAAACTCGTTTCGCTCGTGTTTTATAATCACCGACACTCGTTCCGAAAAAAAGTCTACTTTCCACACTTGTATCATAAATAACTATAAACTGACGACGAAAAAGCGACGTCATTAAAAACAAAACTTAGCACTGCGAATTAAATTAAAACGTTTGCGTGTCAAAAACTAATCCGTTGATGGACTCAAGTGGTTTACCGCTAATTTAAAAAGTGATTAGTGGATTCACTCATTGGTATTAATTGAAAAAATGTTTTTTTTTTTACTTTTGTTAACGGTTCTTGTTTCCGCGACAAATACCGATTGAACCAAGAACCTATTGAAAAACTTTACTTGCTTTGCCACTAGCTGCTGCAGCTTCTAAATTGTCATAATAGTACATTACGATACAAGTGCGATAAAAACAGGGATTTAGAAACGAGTGGCGATTAATTAAAACAGGACCGAAGAGTGTTTTAAATCGACACGAGTTACGAATTTCCTTTCCGCACGAGTATCGTACGACATTTTTCAGTACAGATGGCCCTCTGTGCCCTTTAATTAGTCTTTACTGTAGTTGCGAAACCTAGATTAGAGCCAGTGTTAAAAAAAAAAACCTTGCTTGCCAGGCCCGCGAAAATCGATATTCGTAAATTTCGAAGATTTTTCTCTGTCTCTCAAACGAAGGCGTCATTAGTGTGAGAGAGACAAATCCTCGAAATTCACGAATTTCGTTTTTCTCGGTAGGGTCGCAGATCATAATGGCAGGCAGGGCCAATGTGATATATTCCTGATCCTGATGGAACCGCTTGGCAAAACGAATTTGCTTCGAAAGGAGCCTCTAAGCCGGTCCATTCGTATACTAAATCTAGTTGCTGAACAAATAGACATTTTTAATTATTCTATGGCCAAATTTGTAAAAGTATGTTTATGTGTTGTGTGTAGTAATTGTAATTAGATTAAGAATTAGTCAATAAGGCACTATTGCATTACGAAGCCTGTAATGATAGTTGCTGTTTCAAATAACTAAAATAAAATAAAATAAATATTTTTATATAGGAAAATAGTCGTTTCGTATGACAGTGTATGCGTCCAGTAACTCTACCATGAGCTGTCGCTACGTTATTAACGCGCGTTTACTTTCTATACCGCTCGTACTCACGTATTAGTGCGAGCGGGACAGAAAGTAAACGCGCGTCAGTAACGCCGCGTAAGCTCATGGTACGGTTTCCGCGCGATTAGCTTGGGAACATACCCTTACTACGTGACATTTAAATTGGATTTACACGCCACTAAATTTATTAATCCAAAAGTACTCTTGCACTCTTACAGTACGCGTTTTCATAGACCAAATAAATTTTCATAAACCAAAAAATACCACGTGAAAACTGCTGATGTGTCGACGCCGTAGGGAAGGTATTCTCCCCAGTCTCCCCTATATGTATGTATGTGTGTTTGTCCGTCCAGCCTATTATCCAAATGCGTGGACCGTGACTTGCGGTATCATTACATTCCCATACACCACATTAGTGTTACGCCATTTTGTCATTTTTATTGCAGTTTGACAATTGTATTCAATTTGTTAAGTATAAACTTTATTCTGTTTGTTTTTTGGAAATTTGACGCTCTCTGGTAAATAGTTGGTGTATTAAATAAATTATAACATAATATTTTCTTCGTATTTTGTGGAATACTTCATTCAAATTGTTTTATGAAATATCTTATTAAGTTGTAATATTTAAGAAGTAACACAATGTAGGTAAACGGAACCCATATAGTTTCGCCATGTCCGCTGTCGAAGCGCCAGCCGCGCATCGAGCACCGAGCACCAGCCTCTCTCTCTCTCCATCTGTCTTCCTTTTCAGATCTCTCTCAGATCGGACTCTGCCTTGCCTTAACTTGCCTTTACTGCATCAGCATCACCAAAATCATTTTCTCTCTCGCCATGCCCGAGGCAAATCTTCCTTCAACAGCCTCTCAACACCGTCCCCAAATGACGGTGCAAAGACCGTCCCACCCTTGTGGGATGCGACCCGGCCACAGCTGCAGTAGCGGAAACGCGGGAGCAGCCACACATACTCCAGGAGGAGTATCGTTTGTATATTCAGTTCTTTAGTTAAGTTTTTCAAAGTATACACCTGTGCAAAAGTGAATATTATAGTGTACAGTCAAGTGCTAGAGTTTTATTTTTGGGCTTTTTTACACCAGGTATGGCTCAGCCTTTGATAGAGCAACATGTGTATGTTAAAATGACGATCCGTGTAAACATAACCCCTGCCATTTGTTTACTTTATTAAAATCCAGTGATATTATATCTATTCTGTAGAATTACTGTCCGAAATCCATTTGCGCTACATCGAATGGAACGGATTATTAAAAACAACACTAGAGCTTATAAAATAAATATGCAAACATATTGACTTGTTAGTATTAATAAAATGAATGCTTTTTACTGGAAACGGAATATTACAAATTGAAAAACTGGTTTGTAAAACATTTAACTAGTTTTATTAGATTACCCTGTTAGGTTTTTATAGTAGGTATGCCAAATATATTTGTAAAATCAAATTACATTTAAAAGTCATACTGCTGTTATTATAATCAAGGGGTCGGAACTTTGGGTACAAAACTTTATCAAAACTTGTTAAGTGGACTTGACATAGCACATACATCCATAAAATATACATATCTACACACCCAAACATGTAAGTTTAAGATTCCGAGATAGGGATTAAAATTGGATACAGATTTTTCAATAATATTCGCAATTTTCTTGACTAAAGTGTTCCCATATGTCAATTTTAAAGTTTTGCACCCAAGTTCCGACCTCTAATAATCACAAAAAAAATCGTCTTCAACAGATTTCTCCAAGATCCTATCATCATCATCATACCCGGTGCCAACGGGACCATCTCGGTTCGTTTTGAAGTAGTTTAAAAAAATATTATCGAAAACGCTAAGCGTGATATTGAGTTATTCGTTCATTTGTCGCGCACATGCTTAATGCAAATCGCGCCACGTACCCGCCACGCAAGCGCCACGCACACGCCACACACGCGAGAAGGTGCACGTGCTGCACACGTATCCGGAGTGGCTCAGCCTTTAGTAGCCTTTCAACACCCGGGTAGCAATATACAAGTTGTAGAACATTCTCAAAATTGCGGGAATAAGGACTGTTCATTTTACTAAGAGGACACACTTAAACGTCTATTATACATCGGTTTTAAAATCGATCGATGAACAGTTTACAGCCATGAAATTAGCAAAGCCATCTTTTTCAATTGATATATGTTTGCTTTTCAAGTATCCATTACTATATCTGATAAGACATTCAATTTGATAATCGTAAATTGATTCTGCACAATGGTGTACAGAAAAATATTCACTGTGAATGATTGCAAATATCTAGGAAATTTTAAGTCGACGTTATACTAAATCATTAAACAATTTAGAGAGTGTCATATGCTTGAATATTCACCGAAGTCTAAACACAGAAATCTTAGTTGCATACCTATTTAACTTAAAATTGGCTATTGAACTTTACGTCGTTTCACTAAAAAGTATGGAATTTTTGCATTTTGGTGGCCCACAAAAGGTACCTAAAATATGATAGTAATGACATTACCGCAGTCCTAATACTGTCATGCTGTCGTAGAAGAGTATGTGTCTGAGTAGAAAATCATTAAAAAAAACGATTTCGGGAAGAACGCCCCTGCTTGGCAGGCCATTTGATTATATGGTCTTTTATTTTTTTGTATGAACTAGCTTACAAATCTTATCTGTAAACATAATTATGACAGTTTCTAGTTGGAGTACAAGGTACCGTAAGTTCGGATTCATAAGAATGGTGTGGTCGAAACCTAATTTGTATGTCCCAGGGTGATTATGACTCAGTACCTGGTATACTATCAAGATGTCTTGTGACTGACAAGCTACGATATCGTGATGACAAGATCCAGTAGCTACTTAGAGTCCATAACTTCGAATAACAATATCTCCGAACTTATTTTGAAATATCGAACCTTTACAGGATTATTGCGGATAGTCTAAGGAGTCCCATTTCATTTTACTCCCGTTAAAGTCCACACACTGTATACTTCATGTTGTTTGAAGTTTCTCTTGTAATTGAATCTTGAAGGAATTAAGTTTCGCAAGAAACTGTAAAAGTCAAGAAGAAAATCTGGACTTTGTAAAATGTTAATAAGTGTAAGCTTCAATAATTGCTTATTATAAACACTTCAGTTGGACGATCGCAGCGCGTGGAGAAAAAGTATTGAATTCCGATATTTCTGAATTCTGATGTTATTTTAGCTGCCACTGATGTTTTAAGTGGAAATGGGAGCTGTAAGCTTTTAGAATATTACCCCCCAGTGTTTGCTAACTTTGCCCAGCAGTGGGACACTGATATATGCTACGAAAAAATGTATGTATATCTGTCGCTTTCATTGACCTAGAGATCCCATAGGTACAGTAAAAAAGAATCTACTTGAACTTTTAAGGGTTCTAATTTTCATTATAAATATAATGGGTCAAAATTATTTTCGTTGTCTTGTTTCATACCACTCTGTCACGCTTTTAGTTGCTGTTTCCAATCAGTATATAAAAAATTGGTGCACTTGTATTTCTTTTTCACGCTAGATTTGAATCCATACATCAGAAATTTAAAACAAAACATCATCTCATACAAAAATCACTGCGTCACGTTTTTTAGGGACACAAAATAAGACACCGAAAAGAATTTTGACCCTAATATCAAAAAAGCAAAGTATTTCAATATGGGCTTGACAAAATTAAATTTTCGACTAACTTTAAAAAAGTAGGTTTCAATTAGATTCCATCTTTTTTTTAATGTATGTTTGTTACCTCAGAACTTTCGACTAGGTGAACCGATTTTCAGTATTCTTTTTTTTTTCTTGATGATTCTTTTTTTCTTTGAAGCAGAAGCTTACTGATTGGTCCCATTTAAAGTTGGGTTCTGACGATGGCATGCATGAGAAAACCATATAAGTCATAAATTTGCAGTTTGCACTCAATATCACGCATCACGCCAACCGATTTGTTGGCATCAAGACAAGTTGTGGTGATGGAATCTTGGCGAAATTTTTTAACCTGTGCTGGTATAAAATAAAAGTAGCCTAAAGGCCTGTTTCACCATAAATGTCATATCTGTCAGAAAAATCTTCGCTGTCCGTTTCATGTCCTTTCAAGTGGAAAAGGATAGTGCTAATTGTATCTGACGGACGGGTCATATTTTTAAATTTTGCTCCCTTGCTTATTATTAGGTATTTTTAAATGACTTCAACTCAGAATCCTGAGCAGACCCCAGAGAAGTTTTTTATTACAAATTCAAAAAAAAGTAGAGAGACATCTTTGAAAAAAATGTCCGCGATATATTTATCCGACTTATCAGTGGCTTGTGGCAAAGGCCGTTAGTATTGTAAGATATTAATCTTTGATTTGTTCTAGAAAATACCTCGTTGGCAAGAATAACGTCATACGAATAAATTTGCATTATTTTTCTAGAGTATTTAACTTGTCCATTCATAGCCATGTTCCAGCTATGGGTCGAAAAAATGTACAAAGTTGCCATAATGAAAATAAAAATCACTATCGCGTCAATGAGGGTTTTTGATACTTATTCTGCCACTATGGGAAGGTGAGAAGGCAGCACTGAGCGGAGGTTTTGACATATTGTCAGAATAAATATGCGATTTAATTTTCAATATATTAATAGGCTTATTTATTCTGAAAACCATTACTTTATGAATATTGTTACCAAAATAAATAAATAAAATAGTTTCAAGTAAATTCCCATGAAATGAACAAAGTTATAGTAATTATTTTTAATACCAGTGACTTTACGCGCCTGTTTTAGAGCTCAATCTTCAGTTCGACGACCGTGTATTAGTCGTAATCCATTATAAAATCAATAAGCTTCCAAATAAAATGGAATTTCAATATTTTAGGTCCAGGTGCCTATGAATAGTGTAAATCTGACAGCTGTATGGACCAGGCGCCTACTCTAGCGCCGCCTGGTGGCAGAAAAAATATCGGAAACCCTCATTATGTCACGAAAGTTAGTCATACAAATTATGTGGTGTACTCTCCTCCTCCTCCTACAACCTTCGGCAGTAGTAAAAGGGGGCAAATTTAAAAATAGGTTCGTATTGTTGATATCTCTTAAAAAAAAATAATATGTCGCCTTTTCAGTGCCAAAAGTTGTTACACAAAATTTTACTTAGGACTGATTTTTCAATCCCCAAATAAACCTATCCGTTAGTAAAAATGATCACTATTCTTTTCTAAAATCATCAGTCAAAAAAGGACAGGGCTAACATTTGACTGGTACTGTTAACTGGGGATTGAACAATCAGTCCATAGAAACAAAAATAATGGCATTTACTTTTGTTTTCATTAAAGGCCTTTAATTATGTACATTTTATTTGCAATCGGCTCTTACACCTATGTATAGTCAGCCAATTGGAACCCTATCCACTCTCGAACCATGTTACAGTGACAGGTAGTACGAAATTTATTATAGTTTAGTTTATAGCGTCACTATGACATGTACAAAGGACGTCCCAAAACCATGGGACATGAAAGGAAAGTGCTTTAAATACCGCGATGCGATAATTTACTAATAGAAGTCTTTACATTATTTTTAAAATTTAGTAACTCTATATTTAAAGATTTTCTATAAATTTATTGCTTTGTCTGGGAATTGAAACCGTCTCAAAAGTGAAAAGAAAAATCTGTATGAAGCCAATCGAAAGAATAACTAAAAAATAATAAGTCTTCTTAAGTGACATGGTATTTTTAATGAAAAGAACAAGTTGCAATAGCGCTGTTCAAATTGCAATAGCGCTATTTATCACAAAGCAAGATTTTTTTGAAAACTGAGAATTATTAACTTTAAAAAAATAAACATAATGTCTTCTTACAGTAAAATACCCTATCTACAACATTAATACTTTCCCTGAGTCCCAGACTTTTGGGACACCCTACTACAAAACAGATAACTAGAATGCAGAAAATAAATTCGACTTTGGTAATTCATTACGAAACGGCGAAAAAGAATTAGTTACGAAAACGAACCAAAGGATGGTTCCCGAGTAACTTAGGTTTCCTATCAGTAGACTGTATCATATCAAATCGCAGTCGAATACTATCACGATGCATGTTTTCATTTAGACCATAGATTCATAAAGTGGTCGCTACGCCCCCCAGAGGGCGCTGAAGGTATCTAGGGGGTGGCTAGGCTCCCAGACTAAACGGGTGGCACTAAGACACTAGTCTCACCGCGATCTACTAAGCTATGAACTATGGGCTATAAACATGAACAAAGATAAAAAAAAGTGTATTCATCTTTACTTGTCTTATCATGTAAACAAATAAAACGTCAACGATGATCAAAGACAATCACTAGTAATTAGAAATGTCGATATTATGAAATGTCAGCGATAATTTCACTACTTACGTAAATAGAGGATTATCGATTTTGCATCGTCTGTCAGGAAGAGAATTAATCAGTTCAATATTATATCAAAAACTATGGTTATTTAAATATTTCTATTTTGGTAAATTACTGCAATTTATTTTAATTGCATTTTTCCCAAGTTGTACTTTAACTATTAATATCGATATATTGACATATCAACATTATGGTACATAGACAAACTAGACATGGCAATGTCAGATGTTTTTAATATTATCCGACCGTAACAGCCTTTATTGACGAAAATCTTTACAGAAATGATATTTTCAATGCTTTTTTGAGTGATTATAATACTTTGCGAGTTTTTTAAAGTATGCAACAACATTTGAAGTGATGATTATTGTGTAATTGCGGAGAAAAGGATGAATTGAAACAAGTAAGGATGAATTTACCTACTCCTGTGAGAATAAAAGAGAAACGGCGATACTCGCCCAGCTATGAGCTATGAGCTATCACCGCTGGGCGAGTATCGCCGTGTCCAATACCGTCTTTACCATAAGGGCACAAAGGGCACGTGCCCAGGGCCGCCATCTTCAGGGGGCCCCCGAAAGATAGACAACTTTCCTCACATTTATTCTCACGTTTACTTTCCTTTCGAAAGGGGCCCCAAAATCCTTGGGTGCCCACGGGCCCCATAGTTAAAGACGGCCTTGGCCGTGTCAGTGTCAGTTTTCCTTTTGGGGTACGGAAAAAAAAACTTTAACCGATTTCTCCAAGATCCCATCATCAGATTTCGACTTGGTACCAACCAGATCATAGAGATAAATATCCGTTCGTGTAAAAAAGATCAGTTAATAATTATTAGAGATTATCGAGAAAAATAATTACAAAAAAAATGTCGAATTGACAACCTCGTCCTTTTTTGGAGTCGATTAAAAACAAAAATGTTTAATACTTATGTAATAAAATTTATATGGCAATATTTGTTCAATAATGGAATGCAATTTGTAATAAAAAAATGAAGGAAAACCGTTTTTAATTAGGTATTTTTATGGGTCGCCCGTAGAATATCAAAGATGTATACACTCGCGGCTAAAGAATAAGGGGCGGGTGTAATTTTTCATAGAAAATACAGCAAACTGGCTGAATTCAAACACAGTTTTCAAATACTTACAGGATTGGTAGAATTATTTTTATTATCAGATTAAAATGATATTTTCCTGAATTTAATCATCCAATCTAAAAAATAAATAGAACGGTCATAAGATTATTTTTTTCATCCTTAACTTTAGAATGTGTCAGCCTCCGTAGCCTAGTTGGTAGTGACCCTGCCTACGAAGCTGGAGGTTCCGGGTTCGAATCGGTCATGGCTGTCTATGTATTTAAGTATCTATATGTATCTATCTATTATATATATCGTCGCCTGGTACCCACATCACAAGCCTTAATTGAGCTTACCGTGGGACTAGGTCGATTTGTGTAAGATGTCCTAAGATATTTATTTATTTATTTATGTTTATAATGACCCACCAAAAATGTATGAAAAAGGGGATTTTTTATAATGACTTGCTCTTTTAACAGATGGAGTTATCTAACAATAAAGTTGCGTGTTTATTGCATTCAACGAAAAAATCTGTGAAATTACAATATGATTTGATATCAAAATGTATGCCAGTAATCTTTTAACAGCATGTATGTAGAATGTAGTTTTATTATTATTATACAAATAATCTAAATTAAACATTACTTTAATAGTTCATATAATTAGGTCTATCATGTAAATATTTTATAGTACGTAAATTACAACTACTGTCGATTTAAAACACAGGTTTCAATCGTGTTTTAAATGATCGCCACTCGTTTCGAACTTCACTTCGCACTTGTACCGTACGACTTTTATCAGTACAGATGTCCCTCCGAAGTTTCAACCTGACAAGAAATGAAATACTTCTCGAACGAGAAACGAAAGCACCATTAGTACAAAAAATTGTTTTTTGAAATCGGTATTTTACAGTATTTTGTATGTAAAATCTCCCCTAACCCGTATTATTTGACCGATATAAAAATAGCAATGATAAAAAAAAACTAACATTACCATACATTTTGGGTGTTATCAAACTAACGAAGATTTCAATGTTTTTTTAATTCAATGATAAATTTGTTGCAGTGCCAATACAAATGATTAATTATATATATTAAAAAAATTGTTTCAAATTAGCATTATTTTCTACGAAAAAATCCACCTGACCCGTTTTTTTATTGATCGAGAGCGTATTTAAAACACAAAAAGGACATGATTTAAAAAACTACCATTTTAATACTAACAAAACTGTTCTGCGTTTCGTATTGGTCGAAAACACCTGCTATATTTTAAACGTGTTCGAAAATTGATTATGACGCGGATTTATCAAACAATCGCATATATTTGCATATAAATACCTGAGTTCGTACATTTATTTTCGCTGAGCATACAGTAATTTAATATATTTATTAATTGACACGATGCAAACACTTTAGTCAAAATTCGCTTAGCTTTCTGAATATGAAAACATATGAAAACATGTTTTTACCAAACAATTTTTTATAACGACATAGATATTTTATTATTATCTGGAAGTAAGACAATATCGAAAAGATTGATAGCAGAAAATTATTAACCGAAAATAGATGAATGTAAAAATGTAAAAAGACCAAATCAAGTTAATAAAAAATAATGAAATAACATAAATGAAAGAATTCGAAAAAAAAAACAATTATGTGAAAAAAAACAAGATTCTAGACTAAAGTAGACTAAAGACAGGCATAAACATAAGACAAAAGTTGAACAGAACAATAAGTAAAAAAAAAAGAAATCGCATATTACTTACTCCACAAGAATCGAAGACCCGACGAAAACGCGGGAAGCCCGAAAACAGCGGGCGAAGTTCGGTAAAAGTTTGAATTAAGAACGCGGATAGAGCGCGGCGCACAGAGGTGCGGAGATTCGAAATTCAAAAAGTCCGTTAGTTGACTATCGCGAG
>JALPQI010024142.1:0-15073 GCA_025490895.1 Thaumatotibia leucotreta | reverse complement strand
TTTCTCGGAGCGTAAACGGACATCTCATTCATCTAGTCACGTTATTTTGGAAGTAGCTTAATGATTTGAGGTTGGTTTTGGTTGTCCTATAGAGAAACAGGTGCTGTATCTGACGATCGAAAATGGTACTAAAAGATGCAGCCACTTCCAAAAAAACGTGATCAGATGAATGAGATGTTTTACGCTCTGAGAAATGCCCTTTTCGTCACACTTTCTTTGTAAGGCGTCATTGCTCGCATGCATCGCGGGAGTTATAAAAATGTTAGTACGTCATGTCATTTAATAATATTTCGTCTTAAAACTTCAATGAAAAATTGTATGCAGCACGGGCGGTAAGCGGAATACAAACTTGAGTCATTAAAAGCCCTCCCCCTAAGGCGTCGGGCTTCTAACACTCTCGATAGTGATACCGTACTTACCTCCCTAGATGCGCGATTTTACGATCAAATATTATTAATTTGTCAACCTCCGTAGCCTAGTTGGTACCCTGCCTGTGCCTATGAAGCCGGAGGTTCTAAGTTCGAATCCCGGAGAGGGCATTATTTGTGTATTTTATTATCACAAATATTTGTTCCTTAGTCATGGCTGTCTATTTATTTAAGTATCTACATGTATGTATTATACATACAGTAGGGCCTCGATAATCCGAACACCTCCTGTTCGGATTAGTAGAGCGTTCGGATTATAGTATGGTATAAATAAAAAACTTGTAAATCCGATAAAAAATAGTTATTGACACTTGTAAGTAACAAAAACAAGGAAATCATGCTTTTTTCTTCAGGTCACTAATTGTAGCATTTCGAACGCCGTACTTCTCAGAAAGTGAGGTTGCAATCACTCCATCTTTTAAGGCATCCAATATAGCGCACTTTTGAGAATTAGTCAAAGTTTTGTGTTTACGCTGTGCTGTAGGATCCATATTAAACGGTTTTATTTTAACAATAATAACCTCAAATCATGTGGCATACACTAAGACACAGCGCACGTGATAAATTAATTACAATCCATAGATAAAAACTGGGGTCAGGTGCTACAGCGGAAGAGGAAGATGTCACTCGGGAGTTCGGATTACAGCGACGTTCGGATTAGCCTATGTACGGATTATCAAGACTCTACTGTATATGTATATCATCGCCTGGTACCCACATCACAAGCCTTAATTGAGCTTACCGTGGAACTAGGTCGATTTGTGTAAGATGTCCCAAAATATTTATTTATTAGTGTTATTCCTCTTAAGAACATGTCTTCTTACAGTTACTGACATACGACCCAACACAACGGCTCGGCAGCGGCGGCATCGACGAGATCAAACAACACCCATACTTCAGACATGTCAACTGGCAGCAAGTTCTAGACGACTGGCGGGTGCCTGGCTGAACATGTTGCAACATGTTGCGACATGTCCACTTTAGCCGCACCACAAAAAAATACCTGTACTTCCACGAAGATACACTGTGTGGGTTTGACATGTCAGTGTGGCGCGACATCTTTACCATACAATCTCCCTTAGAACTCCAAGGATCCTACTGTGTTAAAAGGACCCTTTCGGCGTACATACTGTAAGGTGCATTCAGACCAAACGAGCATTCGCTATTCTATCCCTCTACGAAATCAACGAATCACGTTTTGTGTAACGATCGAATTTCGTAGAGTGGGGGATAGAATAGCGAATGCTCGTTTGGTCTGAATGCACCTTAATATGGCAGGAGTGTACAAGTTCTTATTGAGCCGGCAACGCGCATGTAACACCCCTGGGGTTGCAGGCGCCCATAGGCTACGGTGACTGCTTTCCATCAGGCGGGCCGTATGCTTGTTTGCCACCGACGTGGTATAAAAAAAAAGGCTACATACCTACAAATCACTTTATAGTTCAGTCACAAACTGCTAACAATGATATAGACGACTCCCTAGACATGTTGCGACATGTCGCGCCATGTACACTTTAGCCTTACTACACAGTACAGTCAGCCTCCGTAGCCTAGTTGGTAGTGACCCTGCCTACGAAGCTGGAGGTTCCGGGTTCGAATCCCGGCGAGGGCATTCTTTGTGTATTTATTTATCACAATTGTTTGTTCCTTGGTCATGGCTGTCTATATATTTAAGTATCTATATGTATCTATCTATTATATATATATCGTCGCTTGGTACCCACATCACAAGCCTTAATTGAGCTTACCGTGGGACTAGGTCGATTTGTGTAAGATGTCCCAAGATATTTACTATTTATTTATTTATTAAACAACACTCATACTTGAGACACGTCAACTGGCAACAAGTGCTAGACGACTGTCGAGAGCTCGGCTCAACATGTTGCATCATGTCGCGACATGTCTACTTTAGTCTACTATACAAACTGTCCTTCTACATACTTAGAGGTCGACAATGATGCGCTGAATCGACCACTGTGTGTTAAAGGGCATTTTCGCGAGAAGATATACAAAAACTTATTTTACTGAAACAGGTAAATTTTATGTTTTTCCTGCTCAGAATCACGAGCTCTTTCGATCCTACTAGAAGAAAAAAAGTGTCCCAAGTTTTTGTTTCTATTACGTAACCGTTTTTCAAACACTTTGTACAGCGGTTACAAAGTGGAGAGCATGTAAAATGTATGAAAAATGTGGGACCATTTTTTTCTTGTACTTTTTTTCTCCTAGATTGAAAGAACTCGTTATTCTGAGTAGGAAAAACATTAAATTTACCTACCTTAAAAAAAATTTTTTTTGGATCTCTTCTCGCGAAAATGCCCTAAAAGGTCCTTTGTCGGCTCACATACATGTAATATTTCAAACTACACAAACAAATTTTATACTTCAAACATGTGAACTGGCAGCAAGTTCTAGACTGGCGATGTGCAGTTGAACATGTTGCGACATGTCGCGACATGTCTATTATGTGTTTCGTTCGACTTCGGAGATCTTCAGGATGTGAGAGCGTAGCGTCTCCCAATGACCGATAGATGCCGCTAGCGTCTATGAAGCCGCTCCACAGCCCGTAGCGCGCCGCTGTGACGTAGTTTCCGCTCAAACAGCTTCCTGTAACCAACCAGCTCGCACCCGGCGACTCGCCGCCATTTCATTGTTTCGTCGACCGTCTTGGCCGAAGGTCCGCATATTTTTATTTAAATTCGACACGTGGTCTTTAACTTTTCGATCGACTTAATTCCCAGTAATTATATTTCGGAACTTCTGCTCGAACAGAAAAGTTATTTTAAGGAAGTCATTTGAAGTGTTTCGCTAATCGTCAAGAAAGTGGTCTATCGTTAAATGTTTACGACGAAAATTTAGGATTCGAATTTTAAAATTTCATTTCGAATAATCGAGTTCCCGAAGTATTTTCGAACCGATAACGTCCGTCGCGCAATTTTCAAGAGCGACTTCGATCTACCCACTTTTTCTGGCGAAATACGTTCTCGACCACGATCGTGTTTTAAACGTTACCGTCGTTCAGTCGTAGGCGTTTCCGAGATTTTTAAAGTAGGAAATCGTCCGATTAACGCGTGTTTTTTAATCGCGTTACTTCTCATACGGTAACGTAAGCCGCTCCGGCCACGTGGGTGCCACAGGTACTAACGTCATTGAGTGCCATGCCGGCACCACCGATCCCGTTTTTTGACGGGGTGCCACTACGATGCTACCGATCCCGACCTCACTGGGCGCTACAACGGTGCCACCGGTCCTCGCCTCATTGGCTGCCGCAACCACGACACCGGTCCCGACTTCACTAGTCGTCGCGACGGCACCATCGGTATTGACCTCACCGGGTGCCACGGGACACCGCTGGCCACGAAATTATAGTCACCATGATGACATTACAGGTAATAATACTGCCGTTCGATGCTGATGCTGTCCAGGCATGGCGGTATAACCCACCTCCATGTTGCTGCCGATCACAAAACCGCTACATTCACGCGACCACCGCAATGGCGCTACAAGTCAGAATACAATTGGTCCGATGAAGTTCATTGTGCAACTACAGTGGCCCGCCAAGCCGATACAATGACGCCACGATAACGCCTCGCTGCCGGCTGCCAACTGGCCGGATGACGCCACCGCCCGCGATATTCGCCATACGGCGGAAGCTCTGCCCAACGCGAAAGCGCCAACGACTCTTGTCAGTTTGGCCCCCCCATATCACGTAAGTAACCAAGCTGATGCCGGCAACCACCCTGGCGCCGCCTGCCGAGCGGAAGCATTGCAAACCACAGTCTGGTGCTCCTGCTTCGGGTGTTCCTGATAGACATACACGTGCCTACTGCAGCTGGGGGATTGCAAACCCCTCGTTCTCGATCGAGGATCCGTTGTAGTGGCTGACCGAGTCACAAGGAACTGCGTCCTATTGTTCTGTAGGAAATCTGTACGTTGTATCTATATTCAAAAACTATCTGCAGTCTCCCACGATCCAATACAGCAGAAGCAGGAACACTTAGTGCACACTGCACCAAACCGAAGACCTGTTCGACAATGAATGGAATCTGTAACGTAATATCTCAAATTATTCTACAAATGTTTGACCAGCCCCGGATTCCTCAGACACTCAAATCCGCGGGCCTGCTTTCTGAAAACTGGTGGTATTGACAAGGTTTGGAAACAGATCTCTTATAATCTCTCTACTCGCACTCGTTCTCCAACTATACGGGGTCCTCCTCATAAAACGAACCATTTCTCCGAGGGCAATAAACAAATTTGGGACAAAAACCCCCGGTCGTAAGCGAGCTCGAGATACAGCTGCACGAGGAAAGAGGCCATGGAGAGATAGCTCGAAACACCGGTATACTCGTCACAGAAAATAAATTCTTCGTTTTTATCTAAGCGTATTGCTATGCCCGGTGCTATTCCTACACAGATTATTCTTTCCCAGAGCCGATTAAAGGTCTCCCATATTAATAGCTGAACTTACTTACTCCTCTAGCGCTACGACCCAAAGAAAGTCCTGGTCCCCAACACGACTGTTCACCTCTGACCCCGGTCCTGGGCAGTTTTAGTATACTTAATATTATTTGTAAGTAAACAATTGGATGCGTCCGTGACTGCGTCCACATGATACATTTCTGACCAACGTTTGATCACCTATCAAGACTATTTCCTGATAGCAATCCAGTCGAAAAAGTAGTACAGATTACCAGATCGACCCCCATCAACCTAGGTTAGCAAATATACTACCTGAAATACGTTACAATCCTTACTCAAACCATAGCCACAACATTTGCGTCCTGCAGGGAAAATAAGGTAAATGATTGGTTGTGAGACAGCCTGTCTCGCGTCCAACGTCATGCGCTCCTAGACGGACTCAACCTTACGAACTTGGGCGTCCATGGAGGCTGGTTGCACTATCGCAGGCCCTAACACTGCTTCGGGCGATTACAGAGTCCCATGCCAGCTCCCATCTCATCTGCCAACCGGACTCTTGAGGGAATCTCCCATGGTGAATTAAGAACGTAATAAAATACGTTCATATCGAGGTAAGAAGGAAACACTATACTGAGTATATTGATCAACGCACCGCATTCTCAGTCGGTCCTCAACAGGAAGCCGGTGCATGGTCTCCAACAGGGAACTTGCACTGCGACTCCAAAAAAAAAAAAAAAAACTACACTTTAAAACTTAAGGAGAACCTGAGGAGATCGATAGTTAGTATGATTATTAGTTACAACGACCAACGCAGAAAGTATTGGCATCAGGGAATTGCCTACGCACTACAGGTCCAGAACTTACGGAACCAGTTCGGTTCATATACCTACAGGTCGGTACTTTCAGGAAGTCGACGGACGAGCTAGGGGACTCTGCGCCCCCGAGCGGCACCAGCGCCCGGAGGCCACTGAGCAGATCTTCACCCGCTAGGGTACCCCGTCCATCGACCTGTTCGCTCACCTCAAACGTTCACGTGCCACAGTATGTCTCAGTCTACTGGCCCTAACTGAACGCACGATGCGTTGAGGTAAGCGGAACGCTGCTACACCGACGCTGACTGACCAGATCAAAAGAAAAGTCTGCTGGTGTTCCGTTGGCGGTTCTCCAAAGTAAAAACAGGTACGCCCATATGGAAAATAGTCATCGTGGTACGCTAAAAATAACATCGTCTGCCAGTTGTCTCATCAAATCAAGTAACGAAAATATCCTCTCATATTTTATCGCATTTAGCGTAGCGAACGATAATCTCTGATTAATATTATTTGTAAAGTATTTATTTGGCGAAACCTTCGCCTTCAAGGTGCCTGTTTGATTAAACGCTTAAAGAATACTAGTTTTAATCTGAACAGCTGTACGACATATCAGAGAGAAACCCACATATGGAATGTTAATACCGAGTTTAGAGTCCATGACCTTACACTGTACTGTATTATACGTAGACAATTATTCTAATAATTCTCACTTAATTATTTCCTTTCTGAAATTCCGTTCTAAATTAGATAACATCAAAATATGAACCCGGTATTCTGGACGTGTCAATTCGTATAAATTACCGAAAATGTTATGTGAAACTTATGTGTAAAAACTGCGGATGAGTAAGTCCTATATATAATCTGCGGATATCTACTCTGTAGATGTATGCAAATAGCATGTCAACCCAACCGAAAAGCCTCGTTTGAGCCTATTCTTAACCTCTGAATGCAAAGCGATGCATCATGTATTCTTAATTTTATTGACTACACGTCAAAATTCATTGGTTGGTTTAGGGCAGTAGAGCCCTAACATTTCTGCACCCGCTGACTCGCCACCAGGAGATAATAGACAGGTCTCACATCCTGAAGATCTCCGAAGTCGAACGAAACACATAATATGAAATTTTACCTTCCAATAAAATTAATATTATGTTTTCTAAGACTTCGGAGATCTGGATAATGCCTTCCTGGTGGCAATATTTTATCAACCTTTACATTCTCCTCAACAATGAAATGGCGGCGAGTCGCCGGGTGCGAGCTGGTTGGTTACAGGAAGCTGTTTGAGCGGAAACTACGTCACAGCGGCGCGCTACGGGCTGTGGAGCGGCTTCATAGACGCTAGCGGCATCTATCGGTCATTGGGAGACGCTACGCTCTCACATCCTGAAGATCTCCGAAGTCTTAGAAAACATAATATTAATTTTATTGGAAGGTAAAATTTCATATTTTTACTACACAACCCAAGGATGCACTGTGTTGACCCTGTTTTTAGAAGGACCCTTTGTTCGCTTATGGACTTCGTTCAATCTTTCAACATTGAACATGACAATTGAATTTGACAATATTTTTGCCATGAAGAATTCCGGTCCTTGGTAATTTGGCAGTATAAAAACATGACGTCATTTTTGCGTATTTCATATAAAACTTCATAGTGGCGATAGTTTTGACAGTTCGAGAAAAGATGTTGATTTGACTTGTCAATCATCATGCCTATTAGAGAGAGACTAAAATTAATAATACGTTTCGTATTATGCGGATATGAATCTCTTGATACGTATCGTAAAATTTTATTTAGAGAATCATTTATTTATACTTTTTTTTCTATTTTTGTATTAAATATTTTATTCATCACATGCTTTGTCCACACGTGCAGGAAAGATGAAATTATTACTGTTTAGATTTTTTTTTAACTGTATTCAGAGCCTTTCTCAAAAAGTTTGTACATTTCACTCACGTTTTTATTTATTTTATTTTATTTATTTATTTGATATAAATTGGTAGGCTGGTAGAGTCAATGATGCTGAGCAAGAATGTTTGTATGAAACATTAATTTTTTGATATCAAATATGTATAGGAATCTGGTAACAAAAGGAAACTTTCATACAATTTTTCTGGGACATTTTGGGAAATGTGGATATACAAACTTTTTGAAAATTGTCTTCAACGTTATTTAAATACTGAACTTCACAGCAGAAAGCAGTTGTTGGTAGTGACCCTGCTTACAAAGCTGGAGGTTCCGGGTTCAAGTCCCGGCGAGGGCATTATTTGTGTATTTATTTAATTATCACAAATATTTGTTCCTTGGTCAGGGCTGTATACACGGTGCTCAAGAGCATTGCGAGAGATTTAACTATGCATTCTAGACATCAAAATAAACAAAAAATATTATGAAACCTTACGTCAAATATCGCCAAAAAAAAATTTTTTTTTTACACTTTGAATACTTTTACCTGAACTGACTCTAAATATGGTCAGGAATTCAGCAGTAAAATCTTTTGGAATGCTCGCGAACACCGTGTATGTATATGTATATATCTATGATATATATCGTCGCTTAGTACCCACATCACAAGCCTTAATTGAGCTTACCGTGGGACTAAGTCGATTTGTGTAAGATTTGTGAAGTTTTTTATTATTATTATTTATAAATGCTATGTAAAAAGAAAACTACATATTTTAAATGATCCTGACATTCATTTATATAGATAAATAAGATGTGTTAGTAGATTGAGCCTTAAACTATGGTCCAAAACAAAATGACAATGTGACTTCATTGAACTTAGCGTTTCAACTAGGATTAAAGTTAGGTTTTAAAAATACCTTTAGGTTTATTTAGGACTAGTCAGCTTACATTGAAAATGGTATTTGGCTAGTGTTTACAACTTCAGGTTTTTCTTAAAACTTTAATTTTGAAGCAAATTCAATATCAATAGTTGAATAAACTTTTTTCTGTCTGTTATTGTCATGATTACGGTCGCCTGAGTCACGATGGTTTTAGGCAAAGTTATGCTACTGAAATTATGCGAACATACATTTTTCTAGTATGAATAAGCCATTTCCTTAATGGGCTACCTACAGACATGCACATTTATGTTTGCGAAATTTTAACAGCATAATTTAGCATAAAACCAGCGTGATTCAGGCGACCGTAACCATGGCAATAAATAACAGATAGAAAGAAGTTGATTCACCCCTGTATTATATATCGTATAATCGGTATAAGAAAACCTTACTGTCTCCATTAAATATATCCGATATATATCTTATGACGAATAACTTTCAATACGGATTGTAAATATTTAAATATTAATCAAACGGGTTACTCACGTAATTTTAGTCGATAATTGCTCTACATGAGTACAGTCAAGTGCAAAAATAAGTATTGATAGAATCCGCTCATAAATATGTTACGAAGTTCTTATTACACAGAATTAGAGTGCAGTGGGACACATTTTTGAACATTCTTGTGTACACCTTATGTTGTCTTTGACTGTACACGTCGGGCTTCGGTCGCGGGTACTCCATGATGAGGATTCTCTGAATGGATCGAAACATGTCGAGCCATTATCGACTAAAATTGAGTAACTCGTTTGATCAATATTTAAATATGTTTGAGTCTCACGGATTGTAAAGTCAAGTTGATAAGCAGTTATTAAAAAATAAAAATGAAAAAGTTTTCTAAAAATGCGTGATTATTAAATAATGCAAGTTTTTAGGTTTCCTTAGATTTTTTTGTTTTCTATTGACTGCGACTTTACCAAACTTGACGTTCATTCTCACATCGTCAATTTCGATCATTTGTCTCTGCTACTCCAGTTACTTCTTAATATAGAGTCAAATATACAGAGACAAATATTCGATGTTTACGATTTTCAGTGTTCATAGTATACGGTGTGATGGCCTAACGCGAACCACGATTCGTGCCTCTCTCTCGCACTTGTGAATTAAGACGTAAGTGTGACAGGCAACGTCGATCGTGGTTCGCGGCCATCTGATGTTGAAACCTTAGCAATATTAGAGTCGATCTAGTAGCCCAGAAAATAAAATTTAATTTGCCTCAAATTATTTTAAATGTGGTTATGTACTTAAAATCTTAGCCCTTAATTTCCAAAGACGGCTGTCCACAATACCTAGATGTCTTGTAATACAGTCCTCATCTCTCAGGGTCGCGTTTTATAAAGTTACATTTTACAATTTCGCTGTTTGCCTCTCTAACGCATGCACATATTGGCTAGAAAGATAGGCAAACTGCAAAATTGTAACTTTATAAAATGCGACCTCAATGGCGACTGTACATGCACTTACATACTTACTTAGGAACGTATTTATTCATATTATTTATTTTTTGTTTTCATATAGATATAATATGTATATTTATTTTTAAAAAGTATTAAGTTCGCTTATGACACGAGTCTTGTTCTCATGAACCTACCACGTGTAGGTACATGTTTTTGTCTACCAACACCAGTATCCTCTCAGTTACTCAAAGGTTAGCTGGAAGAGATCCCTTAAAGGGATAAGTTCGCCTTTGTACAATTTCATTGTATATGTTTCGTTTGTTATATTTTTATGATTTGTGCAATAAAGTGTTTACTACTACTACTACTACTACATTATAATATAATTAAAGATAGTACATTACTGCAAGAGGCGGGAAGTAAGGTTTTTCAGGCCCGTTTCTTGAACGCTTGTAATACAAGTTGATGTTTAAAAACGAAAGAAAGGTGCTTTGCAGGCCAAGGCCTGATATTTTGTATGAAATTTCCTTGATTGATTTGAGGTACGTCATGTAAACATTCCATTGCAAGTTTGAGAACATTAGCGACAGAACTTGCACCCTTAGCGACAAAACCTTGCGGGCATCATAGACACCTATCTCTTTCTGACTGTACTAATTCAACTGAGACAGGCGTTTACATCGCCCGCGAGGGTATGTCGCGTCCGTATTGTGCTAGGCGTGCCAGTTTCGAACAATTGATTAAAATTTTTTTTAGATATGTGGACGGTTCTAATCAAAATTGTATCCAAATTCCTATTGTAACTAAAGTATTATTAATGTATTTATTGAATAGTTTTAGTACAAATTATAGAGTTTTTATATAGAATTATTGTATTGTTAGGCGTAGTTGTATATTGGCTTGATCTCAATTTATTTGCGTGTTGGACGATAGATGGCGCTTGTATTAAGTTATATTTGGATGAATTATACCATTATAGATGAGGGATTTGGTTTTATTTGTAAACAACTATTGTTGGCTAAATTATTCGTCCCTTTGTCGTACGATATTTGTTTTTGAATGAACATAAATCTATTGTTTTAAAGCTATTTGATAAATAATTTGAGACTCCATCGGCAGAATACTCGAGTCGCGCTTTCATTATTAAATATTTTACATGACTCTTCTTTTTCTAGTTTATCACAGAATCCAGTGTCGCTGGAGGATGTTACTGAGATGGCTTTTAAAATATTTTCCCAGACGTCTTACGCCATCTAGTGATACATTCAGTATCTAACATGCTCGACAACGGTTTCCTCCTTAGTCGACAGAGACATCTGGTTTACTATGACTGTACTAGTAACTCCAATTTTCACGTACTGTACGGAATATTTACCTTTTCATTCGCCAACGTCCATACCACGTTGAATACACCGGTTCTCGTCCGATCACCGAAGTTAAGCAACGTCGGGCGAGGTCAGTACTTGGATGGGTGACCGCCTGGGAACACCTCGTGTCGTTGGCTTTTTGCTTCTTTATTTTTATTTGCTACTTTTTTTCTTTGGCAACTCTTCCCGCGGGTATTATAAGAGTCGACTAAGGGATTGAAGTATCGCCGACTTTAATTAATTAAAGATCGATGATGGGCAGCAGCGTCATCATAATGGACTCATTACTGCGATCGCCAAGCCGCTTGCCCAGCGTGGCGATTATGGACATTATCTCTTTATGTGCCCATAGGCATAAGTAATAGGAGAGGTCTACTTCCAGCAGTGGACGGAGGACTATAATACGCTGATGATGTGATTGGTTTTTCTGTCTTAATGTTTTTATTTAATATTTTTTTATGTAATTAAGCCAGTTTTAGTTCTTGAATATGGTCTAAAAAGGATTTTTTATCAAGCATCCTCATCAAATCATATTATTTATATGGTTTTCTTGTTATATTATTAATATGGTTAACACCATTTCACCACATTAGTATTCAGCTAGAATACAAATTTTACACCCCATAGCGGTCAGGAAGTCACGTGACCACCGACAAAGCTACACGTGCACTTAGCGAGGGCGCCACAGGCGCAGCTTCTGATGCAGATTGTGAAGGAGCGAGTTAGTTCCGCAGTTCGCCGACTGTATTGTTAAGTTTGTAAACGTGTTACCTTACCGGAAGTTATCGAACGTGATGGTAAGCCATAGACCCATAGGTAGAAACATAATCAAAGCTTGTAATGGTAACTTGCAATAATATTAAAACATTTAGTAAAAACAGGTCTTTCAATTTACATCGCAAATTGCTCGACATGTTTCGATCCAACAAGAGGATCCTCTTCGGGCTTCGGGAGCACCCACTGCCGCGGTGGATAGCCTCATTTGTTTTATAGTTTATGCAGAAAAATGTATTCAATTTGCAGTACGAGTTCAAAATATTACTTATTTTAACAATAAGTAAGATTCTTACTGTAATAAGAATCCGTCAGCTATGCTGGGCTACAAAAGAATTGCGGGACGATCTTGGGTTTGGTACAAGCCGGGCTCAATGGCGTACTCAAAGAGAGTCATATGCTCAGCAGCACTCTCAGCAGTCTCGTGGTCCTCGTGGACGATTATGATGATTGATGAAAATAATGAAGTAGAATCCGTAAGACTTTTGTTTAGATAGATGTAGGGTGGGTTGCACATACTATTTTCAATACAATTAAAAAGAGACGGATGACAGGTAGCCGCGAAAAGAGCGCGAGTAAGAAGCAAAGCTTTGTGCTAGCCCTCCTGGTCACTGTTGACCTACTGGGAACTTCGAAATTCGCAAATTTCGAAGTTCCCAGTACCAGTACCTATGTAGGTACTTTTATTGAATGACGTAATTGATGTTTCTGTAGGTCGCATTTCACACGTACCTACCGCGAACTTCGAAATTCGCAAATTTCGAACTTTTATCGCTGTCACTCCAACGAAGACGTCACTAGAGTGAAAGAGACAGATACCCGAAAATTGCGAATTTCGAAGTTCGTGGTAGGTACGTGTGAAATGCGACCTACAGAAACATCAATTACGTCATTCAATAAAAGTACCTACATAGGTACCTACCTGTAGCTGTTAAAATTCTGCAGCGACCCAGCCCATGCGGGTTATTCCCACCTGTTACCACCAACTTGACACCAGTGGTAACAACTGGGAATTTTTTTCCCACCTGTTACCACTGGGAACAACTGGGAATTAAAATTCCCAACTGTTACCACTAAACTAATTGGTGGTAACTACTGAGAATTCTTTTTCCCAGTAGTTACCACTAAGTTAATATTTAGTAATCCTATTGCAATAGGATACCTAGTAGCCATATATTTTGTTATACAATGGTAACAATTTCCAGAGACTAATTATTATAAAATGTTATACTACAAATAAAGACGAATTACACAGATTTTTTATTCAAAACAAGAATATTTCAATATTTAATCAGTTAAAACAACACAATGAAAATGAAAGTTATCCCTTCTACGAGCCGGTCACCCGTCATCCCTTTTTACCTTCCCCTGTGATAATCAAGTCAGTAGTTCTTAATATTTTTGGTTCAGATTCAGAGTAGGTAATACTGACAACATATTTAAAAAAAAAGTTTAAAAAGTATTTTCAAAAAGTATTCATTTTTAGTAAAATTCGATGGTTTATAAGATATTTTATAAATAAAGTAATATTCATAAAATTAGCTCCTTATTAATAACTGGCAAAGTATTTTGTGTATATTCTATTAAAAACAAGCACATTACTAGTAAAGTACTTGGTGGTAACAACTGGGATTTATTTTTCCCAGTAGTTACCACTAAAGTGATTGGTGGTAACTACTGGGAATTCTTTTTCCCAGTAGTTACCACCAAGTACTCTGGTGGTAACAGGTGGGAAAAAAATTCCCAGTTGTTACCACTGGTGTCAAGTTGGTGGTAACCGGTGGGAATAACCCGCCCATGCATACCACGCGAGGCCAAAGCATTTCTTCTGAGGTGATCAACTTCTTCAACACAATACACCCCATTTTCGTCCTTAACGTTCAAGAAATACAGCCGAATATTCCACTTAACAAAACCCCCATTCACTTGAGCAACTTACAACACAAAATTATGCAAAAAACCACTCTATGACGAACACTTAAGGTAACCTAAAAGTCAAGCCCTCTTGAATATGCCCACGTAATTCATGCCAATATCATTTTTATGGCCTTGCAAATTAATGTGAAAATGGCGCGACAACGGTAAAGGTAAGTATAAGCCGGTTCTATAAGAATGTATAGCTTGAGAATACTTATTTACGTTAGTCGACGACCATTCAAACTCGTTTGCGTTGCGTTTGCGTAGTACTTTAAAACAAATACTATTTTGCCGCTCGCAAACTCACTTCAAGACCCTTATTGTAACCGAGTAAGGTTTAGATTAGCTTGATTTTTATTTCGTAGTTGTAATATAAAAGCTGGTTTTCTTACACCGATCTTCGGAGAATGCAACGCGCCGATTGGCTCTCAACAGTCGTTCCTTCGCCGACGAAAGGCGCGAACAGTGCTGCAAACTCTCCTGATTTATCAGGAGTTCTTCTGATTTTGAGCTCTGTCTCCTGATCTACTGTTTTATTTATAGATTTGAGTCAAATCTCCTGATTTTGACAAGTAGCGATTACACTCCTGCAAACTCCACCCGTGTTAGGTTGGCAACAAGTATTTTCACTTACATTTCTATATAATTGAACGAAGACAATGGAACGGAACGTTGTCATTCCATCGACTCGATTATTTCTTATCTGTGTTGTACCATGTGTCAAATCAGTCACTTCCTTGTTCAGTCTCGTCAGTCAAGTGTCAATGTCAACCGGTAATATTTTGCCGCGAAAGCTGTTCATTTGTTCAAAGCTGTATTTATGCTAACTCTATGCTCGTGCCGCGTACTATAGTAACGTAAACTGCAGTTGTGTTGTGATTGTGATCAAGGAAAAAATTAAGAAAACGTGTACCAGTGGAAGGTCCAGTAAAGTACTATTTAATTAATAAAATTAATGTTTTGTGGTGTGTGTTTTTGGTTTTGCACTGTACAAGGCTATACAGTAAAAGTTCTTGCTTTGCCCACAATATCACCAAGGAAATGCTCTCTCTATAAAATAAAAGCATGTATGAGCATGAGCAACATCAAGAAGAAAGACAATAAGTGAAAATTTATAG
>JALPQI010024141.1:0-10581 GCA_025490895.1 Thaumatotibia leucotreta | reverse complement strand
ATTAAAGACTGTATTGATATATTGGCAGATCCCCTTGCAAGTTTCTTTAACAATTGTTTCGATTGTACTTATTTTCCTGACCAACTAAAAGTGGCTAGAATACTCCCTGTCTACAAAAAAGGGCCTAAAGAAAACCCAAAAAATTATCGACCTATAGCACTTTTGCCTGTACTTTCAAAAATTTTTGAAAAATTAATTAAATTTCGACTTCTAAATCACTTTCAAGAGAATGACATTATTAACCCGCGACAATTTGGTTTCCAGAAGAACCTGGGAACGGCTGACGCTGTTGATGTTTTGATTGATGATGTGATCACTAATTTACACGATCGTAAGAGAGTTGCGGGATTGTTCCTCGATCTCAGCTCCGCATTTGACACGGTGGATCATGAGATTTTGATGAACAAACTTGAGTTTTATGGGGTCAAGGGAGAAGCCTACCACCCTTAAATAGTTATCTTCAGAATAGGAAGCAATATGTAGAAATAAGTAACTACGAAGTTAGCGGTGATTGTAAAGTTGTCATGCCTATTAGATCTAAGCTGGTAAAAGTAAGTAGAGGGGTGCCACAAGGATCTATTTTAGGTCCCATTCTCTTTATCATATTTATTAACGACCTTGCTAATTATATGTCTTGTGTGGTACCAAACTGCTCTTTGACTCTCTTTGCTGATGATACAAATGCTGTCATCTCGGCAAATACCATGGTAGAGCTCAATAAACTTACAAATAATGCTATTTCAGCTTTTAAAACTTGGTTTTCTTGTAACAATTTGCATCTAAACTCAGATAGGACTCAGGAAAACTGATACACTTTCTGTTATTATGGGCCAGGGTTGCTTAATGTCTGTTGACCACGTTCAACCAACTTCAAATCGTCTATTATGCACTAAGAGAGTCTAAGCTGCGGTATAGCATTCGGCTATGGGGTAATAGTTTTCTATACAACCTTAATAAAGCCCTAGTTGCACAGAAAAGAGCCATTCGAACCATGGTACATATTCCTCCATGGGTATCATGTAAAGAATACTTTCTGAAGTTAGGTATACTTACGGTTCCCAGCTTATATGTCCTTGTACTTCTTACCCAGTTTGTCAAAGATATTGCGAAACACAGTACACCTAAAGAACATGAGTGCCGCCTAGCGACACGTACGAAAAATATTAAGCGCAATTTTTTTCCAAAACTGCAAGTAGCTAAGCATTGTGCAAGGCATCAGGCTTAACTATGGCCGTTGGGATAGATATTTATTTACTGCTTAAAAGAAACTCAATTTACAAGGCAAATTAGTCTGTCATCTGTCGTAAAATCGTAATCCTAAAGAGAAAGAACCTTGCAAACCAAAAAGTTTATAAATTAAAAAGTTTTGAGTGCACATTGCGACGCGGGAGGATTGTTAAGTTTTCGCACGATAATTGCCACAACATCTATTTTTCAGAGGATGACGATTTCACATAAAGAAACAAACGTGTGGATGTGATTGATTCATCAATCATACACATCATAAAACGGCACATACAGGCTGCAGCCGAGATATACTGGGCTCATAGGCTGTGAGGATTGGCGGATAAAGTTGGATTGCCATTTCTTAAATCTGGCGACCAGGATAAGCCGCATGAAAACCCCGGATTGGAAAGCCCAAAACCCGGACATCGTCGGTTGATTGCGGCGTGCCGGTAGAGTACATAATGTAGCTGTCGGTCCAAGAATATTCATAATGTAGTCCTGCAGGACGTTCCCCGGACGCCCTCTGAATTAGGACATATCCGGGAAACCCGGACATGTAGCAACCCTAGGATAAAGACACCCCTACTTTCTTCTGGAATTAAATTTTTAAGTATACACCGTGATTTCTAATAACCCGAAAGATTTTAACAGTGTGTTCCAGGCCACATTTAGAAACTATAATGTCGTATAAACTTTTCTGGATATCGCCTAGTTTCAGAGTTATTACCAATTAAAAAAAAAAACATGTTTTCTAATTGTAACTCGGTACAAAAGGTCTTTTTAACGGCGTTGGTGTCATTGTGGAGAATAGTCTCACTAACCTCATTAATAGATGTCGAAAAGTGAGAAATAAAACCTTTTAAAAATGAGGATTTTGTAAAAAAAAAATTAACACTCATTGTAAGTGCTAGTTTCACGAATAACTTTTAATTTTTATGTTAAAATACATTCAAAAATTAAATAGCAATTGAGAAAAAACATAAAAAAAAAAATTTTTTTTTTCGCCGAAAATGACAAGTCATATAATATTTTTTGTTTGTTTTTACATCCAAAATGCGTGGTTAAAATATTTCGGGTGATTAGAGATCACGGTGTATACTATACCAACATACATAAAATCTTGTAATACGAACATGTTTATATAGCCCACTGTCTTTTATCGTTGCTTTTTCGTGGAAATTACCGAATTTGTATGAGTATTGTTGACCCAATAAACTTAGTAGTCATGAAAATTAAGCTGATTGAGTCTAAAAATTAGACGGAAAATTATTACCTATGAACTTTTGACTGTACTTACAGCTAGGTATCTATAGTTCTCTGTTCACGTTCTACCTACAAGTACCATGACAATAATTAGTGACTACTAAGGCGTGAATTAATCACAGCTGTTTTTTTTAGGGTGCCTTGCCTACTTGGGTGCTTTAGAAAGACAGGTTGTAAATAGCACCTTTATATATAGGTCTTGAGTAATAAAATCATTGACCTTCGGACTAAAACATTTTTAGCAATTGTCAAATCAAGGATTCCATTAGTAACTAATAACTTAAATTTTATCGAATCCCAACAAGAAAAGTAATATCAGAAGTCGCTCACCAACATGAAGAACTCGCAAAATTCTGGAAACCTAATTAATACTTTAGGTAACAAAGCGAAAATCACACGATTAATTAATTATCGGGTCCAAGGGTCGGACCTACTTATAAGAAAAATTCTTGTAATTTTTGGATTTCAGAATAATGTATAGGTACCTACTTACATTTTTTGTTCACATTCATAAAAAAAAACGTGTTGGAATGGGAAGATCTTAAAATAGTCATATGTTTATTTAAAAGTTAGGTATTTCGTAAAGTAAAATGATAATTTTGATATTTTTTGTAATAATGAATTACGAGCTAAGATTTAGTTTACTTCGAATAAAACAAATCGTAACTGAATGAAACGCTACATCTAGGTTATAAACTACTTATTTACTTAGAAAGCAATTATAAACTTTCGGCTGCCTACTAAATTAGTAAGTTTTTATTACTTAGTTGTTTAATTAATTGTAAATTACAAAAAGTCGATTTTCTTCTGTAGGGATCTAATTCGTTATTTGAAAATGGAATAAATGAATTCACCCATGCTCGCTGTGATAAAATGTATGGACTGATAGTACTTTATATATTTTGTACTGACAGGAGACTCGGAAAGATGCATGCACATTAGTACATTACGACACAAGTGCAAAAAACATGAAATTCGAAATGAGTGGCGATGTTTTAAAACACGACCAATAGGGAGTGCTTTAAATCGACAATTCGACACGCACCGAGTGGATAGGAGTAGTATTCCGGATGGAATAATGCTGATAAGATTACATTATAAGTTTTCGCAGTATTAGTAATTTATTTTCCTTTTTCATCTTGTGCCATTGATATAGGTATGATATTATACTTGTACTGTATCACTCTATAAAAACGCCCCAAGACTCTCGAGGGAAAGAAATTCAAACTGGTTTGCAAGTCGTTCAGAATCTCGTAAAAGTTATTTATTTCTCAACTATACTTTTTATTGCGAACTAGTTTCTGCGAATTTCTTTGTTCGTTTTCGCAATTTACAACTGGCTGACGCCTTTGGTTTTGCTTAGAGAGATTTGTATTTTCTTTTTTATCCTAAAAGTCGGTTTTGTATATTTAAACGCAGTGTTACACAGCATCTATGGGTACTAATAGTTTCTAATAATAACACCTAAAATATAACTATGCATTTACGAAAGGTAGTTAATTAGTAGATTCCATTCGCCAGTAGAAACCAAAAAAAAGTTAACAAATATGGCTGACTTTACACAGCATTTGATGTCTTTGATATATATCGTAAAACACGTTTATCTACATCCATATCATAAGTTGTCTACAATATGTTTAGCGGCGGTAAGCAAATAGCCTACTTTAAGAAATCTGTATCTGTGGGTGTATCATAATTTTTACTTTACGATATCGGCAACCGATATCTTAATCACAATTAAATTTCGAACATTCTGTTATAAAGAAAAAACACACTTTAACTTCGATTATCGAATTAATCGATTTGTAATTTCATTCACATTTGAAATTCATATTCCATACATTCTTCTAAATGTCGAATACTGAGAATCGATTTGAGAATCGATATCGACTCAAGACCTTACCTGGTTTATGAATAAAAAAAAACTAATGTCAGTTCAGTCATTTGTTTTGTTTGAATTGTTTCAAACAAGGAGGTTGGAGGGTTGCCTATAGGTTACACACTAAAGAGGTCCGTGCTCTGTGGTTTCAAACATACAACTTTTTTGGACTGTTGACTTGAAAGTTAAATATTATCGAGTTCGTTGTGAAATATTTACACTGAAAAATTATTTATGACGACGAAGACAGTGATGTTGAAATGTGTGAAACACCACCAGAAATCCGGGACGCCGCTACAACCGTGACCAATAATTTGCTGCCACAAAAATAAACATATTGTAGAAAACTTATTATATGCATGTAGATAAAGTTATGTATGTGACTGTACATAATTAGGCATTAAACACTCGTGTGATCTTATTATGAAACTCGCCTACGGCTCGTTTCATAAAACCACACTCATGTTTAATGCCTCTTATTATGCGCCAGCCACATAAATAACTATTAACCACGTATTTTTAAGGAAAGGTTCTCAAGTGGCGGTCACGTACCGGAAGCCGCAGCGTGGGTAGGCCCCCACAAGGTGGACTGATGACCTGGTGAAGATGGCACAAGACCGGTCATTGTGGCAATCTTTGGGGGCGGCCTGTGTTCAGCAGTGGACGTCTTTCGGCTGATATGATGATGATGATGATGAAGTAGGTAGTGAATTTCAAGCGGTTTGTCTTAAACGAACCATATACCGCTCTTCCAGATTTCTCAGCTTTGTTGTAGTCCAGCCTCATAAATTTAGGCCGCGAATAAATCTGTCTTCGCTGCTTTTTAGCTCGAAGCTGAACGCATTTTATCTTCTCTGTTTCTTCGAACCTGGATATTGGGTATGAGAGGGAAAATAAAAGCCAACCCCTTTTATTTAAGGACAATAGAATTAAATATAATTAATTCAGGATTAGATAGCGGAAACATAAATGTCAAACGAAAACCGTCAGTTCACTGAGTGTTATTGACAGAGCCTGCGCTATTGTCACTATTATATACTTATATGTAAGTCACAGCAGCGGCTAATTTCGAGGATTTGTATCTGTCACTATAATGAAGCCTTTATTGGAGTGACAGAGACAAATACTAGAAATTAGCTGACTTCGAAGTTCACGGTAGGTCCGCAGTAACCTGAATATCGTCAAAGAGTAAGAGCGGCCGTACACCTGTGAGTTCTTACGTAAGTTGTAGGGACGGAGCTATACTAAGGAATGAGATAGTGATATGCACCTCTCGTTCCTTAGTATAGCTCCGTCCCTACAACTTACGTAAGAACTTACAGGTGTATGGTCGCTCTAAGTGTGAGTGTGAGAGCGTCAGAGCGCCATTGTATGTGACAGTAACGACGTTTCTGACAGTTTTGGTGTATTATCGTTCTTAACTTCTTATTGTGAATATTGAGTATTAGCACAGCACAGTATAATAAATAGTAATGGGTACCCGACGTACAATTTTAAAATCTTACTCATAAGTCAATCCATTAACCAATAAAGGTGCATATAGACAAAACGAGCATTCGCTCATTCTATGCCCCACTCTACGAAATTCGTTCATTACACAAAACGTGATTCGTCGAAATTCGTTGATTTCGTAGAGTGGGGGATAGAATGAGCGAATGCTCGTTTGGTCTAAAAGCACCTTTAACCTCGTGAGGCCCTATGCCACGTCAAATACAAACGCTGTCAAACAGACGCCACGTCACCAAGGTGAACTTGAATTTGAACTTTACGCATATGCGTGTAGGTCTATATTTATGCTCTATATCTGTCTTTGGCGTTCAAAGGGTTAAAGTAGTAAGTATAGAGAGTAAAAAAAATATACGTCATAGAAAAACGTAGATGCCAAAAGGATGGAAAGATGAAGATTAATTGTTCCCTTAGTAATTTTTTGCTCCGTCTCCCTGTCTATACGGGACCGTTCCGTCTCATTAAACCTTACTTACTGACCACTTTCTCCAATGTAGGAAAGTAGGACTTAGACCTAGGTCAGACGAAAGGCTTGGAACAACCCGTGATAAAGCGCTTGGATAGTTGACAGGGCAAGTGATCTATTGTGTGAGTTGTATTGTGATATCTATCTTAAAAAGTACCCTTTATAGATACTCGTAGATGGATTTTATTTCGTAGCTCCTATTTAGAAATGGAATAACATTAGGTTTTCACGCGTTACTTCAAGAAAGCATAAAACGCATAATGTTGACGTGCATAACAGTAATTGTACCTACATAAGTATAAGGTATCTCAACAAAATCAAGTATCAAAACAAATCCAGTTAATTGCACTGCGGCCGTACCGCGAACATCGAAAAGTTCGAAATCCGCATATTTACGGGATTTTCCTGTCACTCTAATGACGCCCCTTCTTTGGAGTGACAGAGATATAAGTTATAGATTCGGTGTTCGCGATAGTAGGCCAGGGTCGCGTTTTATAAAGTTACAATTTACAATTTCGCTGTTTGCCTCTCTTTCTAGCCAATATGTGCGTGCGTTAGAGAGGCAAACAGCGAAATTGTAAATTGTAACTTTATAAAACGCGACCCAGATCTCACTTACTTATGTATTGTAATGTGGGCTCCGAATTACAAACGGTCTGTTCAATGAAGGTTCAATGTGTTCAGTCTAGCGTAAAAATATCTATCGAATAATTCCTTACCAGATCAGCATAGCCCCCCTGGTGTTTTGTCACTCACACGTTCGAGTGTGTCATCCCTAATTTTTAGAAATGATTTAGATCATTTTAGAGTAGCATTTTAAAAATAGTTTTTTTATTTATATTTCCCTTCATAGGTAGACTTCATATATGGTGAAAAACATTATGTGTGTGTGCGTCACGGGCGGTACAAGATGGCGGCTTGTCATTCACGTGTTCGAGTTTGTGTCATCCCTAATTATTAGAAATATGAATGATTTATTCTATTTTTATCTATTTTTACTATTTTTACAAAATATTTATTTTATTATTTTATCTATTTTTACAAAACTATTCTACATTAGATTAATGTAGAATAGTTTTGTATTTATTTTTGCCTTCATAGGTATGATGAAAAACAGGGGGCTTATGATGGTTATATCGTTTACCAAATTGTCATTGTCTATCCAATTCTCTACATTCAGTGACGGACAGAACATGGTTGCGGGCACAGATACAATAATCGTGCGGATGATTTGACAATGACAGTTTGGCATCAACTACAATTGTGCTTTATTAAAGTTTTAGACGATTTTGGTTGGATTGGGGCCTCGCTGGAGCTTATGATGATCGCATATTTACCGTTGACAACTAAAACAAATTGTATTTTTGTTAAAAATTTAACTTTAGTACCATAATTTTGAAATTGGCGGCGTTTACTTTGAGTGACGGATCTCATCGACGCACGTGAATTCTTGACCGGATAATCTGACGTTTAATAAACCATCAAAGTGATCAAATTTCAAGTTAACTTGACAATTTTGTCGGGCTGCTTGAAGTGGCCGATAAGCAGTATCGTGGGCTTTTTTTTAAATAATAATTATATGTTCATTAGTTTTTAGTGAGAATACTAATAATTACACGTTGATTCAAAAGCTAGTACGTTCTCTCTAGTAAGACTAGTGTATTCTGTGTAGTAGTCTCTTGTAAGCACACTCAACGAGCGATGGAACGGGCAATGCTTGGGAGTTTCTCCATGAGATCGAATTATGAATGAAGATAGGTATACGTGAAACTAAAGTCACCGACGTAGCTCAGAAAATCTCAGAGTGCAAGTGGGCTGGACAAAACGCCCGAAGAACTGATGGCCACTCACTGGAGCAAGCGAATATTTGAGCCATGGCTTGGCCTGTAATATATCCTGCCTTATTATCCTGACGGATCACTCACACTTTGTGGTAAAACTATAATAGTAATTCGTTTACCTTTTTTTACCTTCACCATTTATTATTTTTGTCAACCTCCGTAGCCTAAGTGATAGGGACCCTGCCTAGAAAGTTGGAAGTTTAAGCTAGAATCCCTGCGAGAACATTTTTCTGTTTGTTTATCACAAATATTTGTTCATTGGTTGGTTGTTTTAAATAATGTATTTCTGTTGCCTGTGAGCTTTTGGGACTCAAAATAGACCCCCAAGGGGCTTTTTGACAGTTTTAGAAGGCTCAATCATTATTTTTAATTAAAATAAACTACTAACAAAGGTGCTACTATTAAGTACTACTTACTTACTAGGTACTACAGGTTCCTCAACCTAAATTAATTTCCAAACAAATCGGCTAGGCCATCTACTCTGCGTCCCAAAACCTCACTGGCAATGGTTATGGGTTATGCATTTCTTTTTTGGCCACCCTGTGTATTGTTGCTTACTGTCCACAATACAACTTAACTCAAGACAGGAACCAGAAGGTAGTGGAAATGATGCCAGTTGTTTATCAAATTGGTAAATAAATTCGCTCAATAATATATTCTAATGTACGTAAATAATACTCAATATTGATACAGATTATTAACTAGTTGTTTTAATATTCTAGCTGACGACAATGAAACAAAATAATCCAGAAATATTACCTCAACGCCGCAAGTGATGAAATAAAATGAATATGAAAACACTGCTGACAGAAAAAGTAGAAGTAAAAAGACAATGCTACATGCATGAAAAAATAACTAAACAAAATGACATCCTGAAGGAGATTAATAATAAATAATAGGTAGTATACTAAATGTATGTCAGTCAATTAACGGTAATCTATAGAAAGCATACCTACATACCATAAAATGCTTCAACTTTTCCATATGTTTCATATTTTCTAAATGAAAGGTGCAAGTTATGAAATTAAGTTAATTATGATATTACATTTTTAAGTCAAGATTATTTAATTGAAGAATTAGGACTGATATTGTAAATTTATAGTCATACATGCATTCATGGTATTGAGAGAATTTCAAAATGTTTTTACTTTCATGTTAAATTAGAGTTTTTGTATATTTATCTTCTAAATCAATAAGCATGTCATGAAACCTAGCCACTATGATAGGTACTTACTGTGATTACACATTTGTATTAATATTGGGTCATTACCTATGAAATTGGTGTTTTTGGTCATAGACTTTAGTTGATTCCTAATTTTATTGGGTTATTCCCACCTGTTACCACCAACTTGACACCAGTGGTAACAACTGGGAATTTTTTTCCCACCTGTTACCACTGGGAACAACTGGGAATTAAAATTCCCAACTGTTACCACTAAACTAATAGGTGGTAACTACTGGAAATTCTTTTTTACAGTAGTTACCACTAAGTTAATATTTAGTAGTCCTATTGCAATAGGATACCTAGTAGCCATAAATTTGACACCAGTGGTAACAACTGGGAATTTTTTTCCCACCTGTTACCACTGGGAACAACTGGGAATTAAAATTCCCAACTGTTACCACTAAACTAATAGGTGGTAACTACTGGGAATTCTTTTTCCCAGTAGTTACCACTAAGTTAATATTTAGTAGTCCTATTGCAATAGGATACCTAGTAGCCATAAATTTTGTTATACAATGGTAACAATTTCCAGAGACTATAATTATTATAAAATGTTATACTACAAATAAAGACGAATTACACTGTTTTTTTTATTCAAAACAAGAATATTTCAATATTTAATTTTTCGTGTAAGTACCTAAAACCTTGTAGTAGTTATAATAATCTTAAAAAAAAAAGGATTGAGATTCGTAATCCGTTAAAACAACATGATGAAAAATGAAAGTTATCCCTCCTACGAGCCGGTCACCCGTCATCCCTTTTTACCTGCCCCTGTGATAATCAAGTCAGTAGTTCTTAATAATTTGGTTCAGATTCAGAGTAGGTAATACTGATAACATATTTTTTTAAAAATATTAAAAAATATTTTCAAAATGTATTCATTTTAGACTTAAATCATTTATTAACAAAAATATAGTAACAAAAGGGAAATTTAAGAATAAATAAATAGTTATCACGCAAGCACTGTATTCATTTTTAGTAAAAATCGATGGTTAATAAGATATTTTATAAATAAAGTAATATTCATAAAATTAGCTCCTTATTAATAACTGGCAAAGTATTTTGTGTATATTCTATTAAAAACAAGCACATTACTAGTAAAGTACTTGGTGGTAACAACTGGGATTTATTTTTCCCAGTAGTTACCACTAAAGTGATTGGTGGTAACTACTGG